>JZKD02S1641972.1:6904-44852 GCA_000966675.3 Picea glauca
GCGAAATTTGAGAACCGAACAACATCCTGCAAATTGGAAGATGATTTACATTTGGACTAGAAATAATCTATTAATATATATTAATATGAATACTATTGCAATAAATATAAACACTTTCTCTTTAAATTTTCCCTGTTTTCTTCCACTCTATTATCCCTTTGTGGTTCTATAGTTAGTCTCATCTCTATTATCGTAGCCTCCTAGATTCACAGATTGGCAGATGCTCATTATTGGCATAGGGGCAGACCCAGGGTTCAATGCTCAAGAGCGCACCAAAAAAACCTTAACTACCGACCCTTTCAGCAACACCTGCAAAGCAGATGAAGTCTCACCCAAGGTAGAGGCATGGGTGGTTGCAGAACTTAGATGTCTACAACCTTAGCTGGGACACCGATCCATGATTATATCTTTTACAAGGCACTTAGCATAGATCATTCATCAATATTCAACCCTTATGGTACTTTGCAGATAGCACATAGCATCACAATGAATACTTAGACTAAAGATGATTCAGTACTTAGCAACAAAAAATAGATCAGATTCAACAGATCAAGCACTAATCATCTTATATATCAGATCTAACATTCATTCATATATCATAAGCATAGAGCATAACTATATCTATTTAATCACAACAAGCACTTAGACAAGAAGGAGATAAACACATTAGGTCGAAGCACAAAGCACAATACACAAAGTTACCGTGGTTCACCCCCACCCTGGGGCTACATCCACAAAGTCTTCTTCTTTATATTATCTCGGTCAAGCAGTTACAACACAGAGCTTCAGTGACCCTGACTTCACACAGGATAGAAGATTTGTGCAGCTCGCTAGATCTTTCTTCCTTGCACTTTAGCACAAAACTACAACACTTGCACTTAGCTTTTCAATCTCCTTACAATCATGCACAGAGCACTTGCAATATACATCCAATCACACAGATCTAGCTACTAGCACTAAGCCCTTAGCTATACATCACATAGATGTACTACTACTATTACTCCTCTTTTCTTACATTGCCTAAGTATCTATTTATAGATTACAAAATGGACCTAAGCCTGGGTAAACCCACATGCCAACATCCCTTTCCATTTACATCAACCCAAAACCCTAAAAGGGACCCAAAAATAGGTCTTGCTTCCCTAATTTCTGCTTCGCGTTGCGCTCCATCTTTGGCAAGATGTCGCAGTCCCAAAAATGGTCAAATATGACCAAATATTCTTCAAAACTTGGTCAAGGGCCAACAGGCCCCCAACACTCACCTGTGACTTGTGCCGAGTCACTCAGGTCTGATCAATTCTACCTCGAATGCCTCAAGCTTGGCTCGAGCTTCTTCGACCTGCTGTAATGCGACAACCTCTTGCTCAGTAAATTCCTGGATCACTGTGTCATTGAACGTTCCTTCCAGGCGTTGTTATGCAGTGATGACAACCTGTTCGAGTTCATCTCCTTGGCTTTCAAGTTTAACGAACAGTTGGCATGCCTTTTCTTGTATTGGCTGAAGTTGTTGGGAGACTTCCATCACTTTACTTTGCAGTGTATGTATGTATTTTTGGGTTGTGCGTTGTTCTGCGAACCTCTTCATTATTTTGACTGGGGTCAAAGTCTTTATCTGTGCCTGTAGCGTGTCTGCATGCTGCTTTTCTTCTTGGAGTTGTGCTTCCAATGTCTACAATTCTGGATTCTCTGCGAGGGTTTCATAAGTTTGGGCACTTCTAGAGCTCAACTGCTTGCATTCCAAGGAAAAGATTTTTAATCGGCCAACTGCGCTCTGAGTAGTGGCCTCTCTTAGATCTCTTATTTCTTGGGGGGTCTCGGGCACGGTGCAGAGCTCCAGATCCATGATGCACTGTTGGAGTTGGTGGATTACTTCTTCCAGTTGGGTAACCTGTTGTGGGAGATAATCATCCATCTTCACTTCTATGACCGTCACAGAGTGCAGTGCCTTGTGAACCTTTTCCTATACTTCAAGTTGCTATGCTAGCAACTATGCCTTTTCCTCTTCCCACTTCGCTTTCAGAGAAATATTTTCCCATTCTACCTCATTCTATTTTTCTAGAAGTGCTTTCTGTGCTTGCATCAAAGCCTGGGTGGCGTGTGTTGTGTCTTCTTGAGCTCGTCAAAGGAGAGATTCAACTTGATCAACGATCTGGTGTAATTGAGTGGGCTCATCGAATGTTCCTGATGTTCCTCTTATCAAGGGCACTGTAGAAAATTCTTGGCTGGACAGGAGTGCCTACTGCACTTCTTTGAGTTCGCCCTTGATTCGGTTGAATAACTCCTCCTACTTTGCTTCTTGGTTTTCTGCAAGCTCTAGTGAAACATCATTCAATGCGACAATTAATAAGTCGAAGTCATCCGGGGTAAGGGTAGTTTTAAGCGTTGTCCGATTGGCCTTATCTTTCTTTCCGGAGGAGAGTTTTGGTGGCGTCATCTTTCTTTTCATGGAGGGATCCTCCTCCTCTCTAGGTGGAGTAAGCTCGCCTCTGTTTTTCTCAACTTCTGTACCGCCTAGCTCGTCATCATCACCTCCCTGCGCAAGTGATATCGACGTATTCTTTGTGGACGTGCTAGGGACATATTCAACTTCGTCATCCTTCTTAGTCATGCTTGGCCCAGGTGTATTCGGCATAGCTTTAGGGATTTCCTCATCGGACATGTCTGCGGGGTCCGCTGCAACAAGGAGGTCCGCTGACCATTCCTTGGTAATCTCCTCCAAGTCATGTTTTGCCAACTTGTAGTAGGATTGGAACTGCTGTTTATGCTCATCACCGCACGTTGTAATATAGGTGAAGTGGCGGTCCATGCTAAATTTCATCAAAGGTCTAAACCTATGAGGTACGTTTGAGGTGATTCATGGTGTAGACTGAATTGCATTCTTCAATTGGTTGAAGTAGGTGTGGAAGACAACATTGTACTGCCACTGCTTGTTCATGTCGCTGGAGTACCACAACGTATAGAACTTCACGGCTAGTGGTTTGAAAGGTTCGATCTCCAGAAAAGTGGCTCCCTTTGGCAGTTCCCAAGCGATGAAAGTGATGAGTATGAGAAACCAACTAAAGTGGAACTCATACCCTTGGTCTTGCGCTCCTTTGCAATCCATCTCTAACTGGTTTACAAGATATTGTGCCCAATTCATCTGTAGTCCCTCAGTGCACTTCTCTGCGAGGTCAACTATGAAGCCAGCCACCTGTGTTGGTCTGTTCTTATGAACTAACTTTCTCGCAATCAACTGACATGCAAGGCGCACTGTGCCACTCTGTATAGAGGCTACCTTGTAGCCTCGTGTACCCTTCTCTACATCACCATAAGTTTCCTTTATCCACTGTGCTAGTGCTCGGTCTGAGGTCTTGCCTGGATAAAAGTCTTGTGGGTCAGGGCCTTGCATGCTAAGTCCTATGATCCGATTGATCATAGTCAGATCCACAATGATGTGACGGTACAACCATAAGTATCCGCCATGGTAGCAAGACAACAACAACTTGATGCATGCGTTGACTTCCTGGTGTCTGTCGAAGTGAGGGATCTTCATTACGTTGAACAGTGTGGACTGCATGAGGTTCTGGGTCCAGGACTGCGAGACAATATTAGGATTTCTGCTGTTAGTCTTGGTTAAGTATTTATGCGGAGCTAACATGCTATAGGTTTTGCGATCTCCAAGGTTAAAATCATTAAATTTCAGTGTTGCGAGCTTATCTTGGTCAGCACGTACTGCGCGCACCCCTTTCGGAAGATACGCAGTGATCAAGGTGTACTCAAAGTCTCTAGGTACACTGTCATGGTTAATCTTGTTGCTCAAAGGTGGTATGTAAACCGACAGAATGCGCGAGATCAGCTTGGCATTTTCAATATCGTCTCTGTGATTTGTTCTTGTCTCGGTCGTGGTTCTAGAAGGTCCCATCGATGATGCTTGCACACCTGCAAACATCCTTCTCTCTGACATGACTCTCTCAGCCATTAGGTCAATCAAAACTTCTTCAACTGCTTTCTCAACAACGCTGAGCTCGTCCGACATACAAGCTTGGGTCCACTAGCTCAGGTGTGAAAATGAATTCAGAGACTACGATGAACAGTATGGGAACAAGACAATGATCACAGGGTGAAGTAATCTCAAGTTTCGGGCTCAAATTCTCACTTAGCAAAAAGTATTCTTGGTGTGTGGTGCGACAGACTAAGTAAGGAAAATTAGCAACGGTCTTCTTGCAACGGATATGGGGCCTTCATTAACTCCATTCTATCCATTCTGGTGCTTTCCAACGGTCTAGTGGGAACCCATAATTTCTTTTTGACCCGTTCGGGGCAGAAGTCGAACGGGTATATCGATCCAATGACTATGTCACTGCACCATGGAGAAGTGCCAGATGTCGTTGTTCTGATATCTCAGCGAAGCTCAATTCTGGTGATTTTTCCTTTTGAGAAGTTTCCTCTGGAGTCTTCTGTAAATTTCTGATTTTGGTCCTCTTCTTACTTAGCTTCCTAGCCTTTTTCCCAGTGAGCTTAGTCTCGGTCATCCTTTTTCCATTCTGAGTCTTATCTTCTCTCGACATAGCCACTTCGTGTTGCTTAGGTTCTTTCTTTAGATCCAATTGTAATACTCCTTCATCACATGGATTAGGTATTTCGGTCTTCTGTGGTTCCTCCAACGCTCTTATAGATTCGACATCCAGGTCCCTGGTGTTTAACAACTGAGATCTATTTTCTTGTTCCTCCATCAACTAGGCGATCCTTCTAGTCATAAATTCCACGAGTTCTTGCTTCTTCTATTCTAGGGATTCCTTTTCTTCTTTCCTCTGGATCTGGTTTTTTTCAATCCAGATCTTTCCTAGCAAAGCTGGAAATGGGGCACGGTCCTCAATAAATCTAATGACTTTGAACTCTTCCTGTATCGAAGTTCCATGGGTACTCATAGCTATCTGGGTAATTCTGCCACATAGGGTTACCATTTTGCCTTTAAATAATCCGATGGTTCCTAGTGAAGGGACCAGAGCAGGCCTTCCTAGGGTTTCCCTAGTGCTTTCTGTCATAATGTTCATTGGTGTTCCCTCATCCAGAGCACAATAAATGTCAAAGTATCCTATTCTTACTTCGATTTTCTCCTTTTCTTTGAAGATCTCTGACAAACTGACATCCTTATGATTATCTAGGGTTTCTTTTATTTTTAGTAACATGATCTTTGATTTTTTCTGGGGTTCTTTCATAATTTTAGTCTCTTGATCTCCTTCAGAGTTTGCTTGTTCCATATTCAGTTTTTCAAGTCTAGCAATTATTCTAGGGCAATCTAATACTTCATGGTCCATAGCTTTACAACAGAGGCAACTAGGGTTTCTCCCAGGGCATTCCTTAACAAGATGTCCTAGTCTTCTGCAATTGTAACAAAGAGTTAATGCTCTCTTTCTCGTCCATGATCTCCAACTCTTCTTGTACTACACACAAGGATCATGATGGCTAGTCTGCAATAATTTATTTCTAGGATCCTGCATCCATTGGTTAGTCCAAAAATTCTTTCTATGCATAGGTATAACATATCTTTCACTATTCCTATCAGACCTATTCATATCAAACTTTCTTTTATCTAACAATGCTCTAGTTTTCAGGCTAGGGAAACATCTATCAAGCGTACCTAAATTCATGTTTTAGAAACAAAAAATTTCCACTTATCTTACCTATATAGAGCATAAATCTTTCAGATCTAAAAATCAAATTATTCTTACCTTTACTAGAGGCTAGAGCTTACAGATCTTACCTCTTTTCTATGGAAATTTCTACTTTTACCTTTCTTAGAGCATAAAGTGTTTAGATCTTCCTTCTTTTCTTCAGTATCAACCTATTTCTTGCAGATCTAACCTCTTTCCTTCAGATTTGACCTTTCTTTCTCGGCACAAAGCTTTGTAGGTCAAGTAGAATACTGTGCACTAGGGCAACATATCTACGCACATATCTTATTTCGCACAAAGATTTTTCTTCTTTAGTTCCTAGCAATCACAGTTCCATGTCCCGGCAACGGAACCATTTGTTTGCACAGGGGTAGACCCAGGGTTCAACGCTCAAGAGCACACCAAAAAAAACCTAACTACCGGCCCTTTCGGGAACACCTGTGATGTAGATGAAGTCTAACCCGAGGTAGAGGCAGGGGTGGTTACAGGACTTAGATGTCTTCAACCTTAGTTGGGACACCGATATGTGATTATATATTTTACAGGGCACTTAGTATAGATCATTCATCAATATTCACTTAGCTCGCTAGATCCTTCTTCTTTGCACTTCAACACAAAACTACAAAACTTTCACTTAGATTTTCAATATCCTTACAATCATGCATAGAGCACTTGAAATATACATCCAATCACACAGATCCAACTACTAGCACTAAGCCCTTAGCTATACATCACATAGATGTACTACTACTACTCCTCCTCTTTTCTTACATTGCCTAAGTATCTATTTATAGATTACAAAATGGACCTAAGCGTGGGTAAGCCCACGTGCCAACATCCCTTTCCCTTTACATCAACCCAAAACCCTAAAAGGGACCCAAAAATAGGTCTTGCTTCCCTAATTTCTGCTTCGGGTTGCGCTCCATCTTAGACAAGTTGTCACAGTCCCAAAAATGGTCAAATATGACCAAGTATTCTTCAAAACTTGGTCAAGGGCCAACACTCATCTTTATCTATATCTTCACACCATGAGCTTGACCGATCGCGGTCCCTTTCAATACTTAGCCAATTATCTGACCACCGGGTCCCAGGTTTGCGGTATCCAACACTTATGTCCTTTGTTCCGTCATATACATCTTGCACCCAAAGAACTTCTATGATCTGCAATTTATTCTTTTACTAGTGAGAACTCACCAGGGATTTGAAAAGATTGGCATTAATAAACGAACAATAGATGTTATTCTGTGAGATAGTTATCCCTTTTTCCCTTTTCTTCTTCCCATATATTATCGCTTTCTGGTTATATACCTAGTCTCCTTTTTATGATCGTGGGTCCCAGGGTTGGAAGGATGACATATCTTCATCTCCATGTATATCCTCACATGATGAATCTGACCGACCGTTGTTCCTTTCCATACTTATCCAATTTTACGGCCGTGTTTGCCTGGTTGGCACTTTCAAACTTTGCTGCTTCTTATTCTGTGATATACATCTTGCACTCAAAACTTTCGTGATCTACAATTCCATCATGGACTCCTTGGACTCACAAACTTCACTCTACCAGGGTTCACAAATGTTTCAAATTATTTGTCGTTGCCTTCCATCCCTGCTAAATTCGCACCCTTCCCAATGTACATTAATTATGATCTTACTTGTGACAGCTGAACACACTGGTATGGAACAATTGGCACCTAGACCTCCGCCATATACAAATTGACTGTCGGACTTTGACATTGTCCCCTCTTCCATGTTACACATTATGCCTTCAAATTTTTCGAGCGATACAATTTGACCTTTGGGGCCTCACATATTCTTGGGAGACCTTGTCACACTATTTTGGATCCTCGCATTCGCGGGTTCATGAAAGCTCCAATTCCTAGTCATTGTTTCCTATTTCGTCCATCCTCGTACTTCTTTCCAAATATGAAACAAAAAAGGTTTAATGCTAATATGCCATCATGCAACAACCATAAATATCGTCATTAATAAGAAAAATCCTCGAGCCATCCCCACAAAACTTGTCCACAAACATGTAGAGAAGATCTTGCCAGATAATTGGAAAGCTATTACAAATTTCAATATATTAGCAAAAACAAGTCCGGGCCAACATTTCCCCATATCATACTTGGACACTTTATCGATTGCGGGTTCCCAGATTGACGACTTCAAAATTGTGTTTCGAATCTTCCACAACTTGCAAATAGTGCCCGAAGTTCCACGATATACAATTTGTCCTCTAGAATGCCCCGTCACGAGCCCAAACGTCCGCCGTTCCTTTCAATACTTAGCCCCATGTTCGCTGTATCTCCATGAAGTTGTATATTTACTGTGTATGAGTCCGACCTACCATTTCCCTGTTCCATACTTAGACACTTTTTCGATTGCGGGTTCTCGGAATGGCGGGCTCAGGATTGTGTTTCCAATGTTTCGCGAATAACAAACAACACTCAGAATTCCATGATATACAATTTGTCTGTAGGAATGGAACATCATGCCATCTTCTGTGTTACACGTTCTGCGGTCAACACTCCCAAGAGATACAATTTGAAGCTCGGGCCCTCACCTTTGCTAGTTGTATCTTGTAGCCCTATTCCTAAGCGTCACCAACCGCTTTCGATAATTAGCCATTCCTTAATTGTTGTTCCCTATCCTCACCACGTTCCTACTTCTCTCTGGATATGCAATTGGAAAGCTTTAATAATAGCACTTTGTCATGCATGAACCTTAAACATGTCATTAATGGGTGAAAGGCTCAAGGAGATCTCCCACACTTCTTCCATATACAAATTGACCTCCGGACTGCCATATCATCCCCTCTTTCGTGGTACATATTTTTCACTCAAGTTATGAGATATACAATTTGACCCTCGGGAAGTCACGTCTCCTGGGGAACCATTGTCACCCTAATTCTGAAGCTCGTCCGACTGCTTTCCATACTTTCCCATTTCATGGATCCTTGGGTTGGCGATTCACGAAATATCCAATTCTTAGTCATTGTTTGTTGTGCCCGACCAAGGTTTAATACTAACAGTTCATCATGCAACAACTGTACAAACCATCATTAAAAAGAAAAAGATTCAATGAGATAGTGAAATTTAAATGAACCTCGACTCCTCGAATTTAAATTAATTAATTTTCTTTTATTTTCTCTTTTTTTCCTAGAGACATGTAGAAAAGATCTTGCCATGCAATGGGATATATATTACAATTTTCAATACATTAGCGAAGATGAATCCGCCCAACCGTTTCTCTATTCCATACTTGACCCACTTTTTCGATTGCAAGTTCCTAGATAGGCGGGCTCACATTTGCACTTCCATTGTTCTGTGTCCTGCAAACATTACCCAGACTTCCGCGATATACAAATTTCCCTTTGGACTGTCGCATCATTCCCTCTTCCGTGTTATGCGTTTTTCACTCAAAAATTTTCGAGACATACAATTTGACCCTCAGGCCCTCACCTCCAGTGATTGCACCTTGTAACCCTATTTTGAAGCCTGCCCGACCGCATTCGATAATTAGACACTCCTTAATTTCTCTTTCTGTCCCTGCGACCTTTGTGCTTCTTTCTGAATATGAAATTAGTAACCTTTCAATGCTAACAACTCACCATACATGAACCGTCAACATTCTCATTAATGAGCGAAATGCTCGAGGAGATCTCCCATTAATATGCATTAAACCAAGATTTCATCTCAAACACATGTCATCGCGTTGGCCCATTCAAGAAATCTCCAATCTTTAATTGCTCATTTCCGTATCCTCCATGTTCACACTTCAATGTATGAAATTACTAGTCTTTAATGCTAACATCGCATCATGCAACAACCGTCGAAATTGTCATTAATGAGCGAAAGTCTCGAGGAGATCTCCCATTCACACGCATTGGACCAAGATTTGCATAGGGTCATATTATCCCTTCCAAATCTTCATTTCAAACATCATCTGGAGAAAAAAAACGTTCTTGTAAACTTATGGCAGTAGCTCGACAACAGTTCTGTGGAGATATAGTGAATATCTTCGGACATCAGGACCCAAATTTCCAGTGGGCCAGGGCATACTCTTACTATTCATACCACTCCACCCAGAATGAAGTGATTTGGACCTTTGGAATCGCTCGTGCAGGCTGCGTCCTTGAGGTTTTTGACTATAAGGAGGTGGTCTCTTAGTGCACCAAAAAATATATTCCAAGCTAAAGAATTATTCCACTGCGTGACCATTCTCCTGTTTCTTTGTCACCTCAGTTATTCTGCAAGATGTTAATATTGTTGGATCTAACATTGAACTTCAGAGGACAAGACAACAAGTAGTTCCTAGAAAAACATGATAACGGGTTGGACCTCTTACCTGAGTTCCTCGAAGACCCGACAACAGTTCCTGAAGATATCACAAAGTTGAAGGTCGGTTCCTTTAGAAATCCATTCCGGGAAATTGCTTGGTTGTTTACAAGAATAACAGGATAAGAATCCACAACCATCATTTCCCATATAGTTGTTTATATTTTGTACTTCATAGTCAAGGAACAATTCATTTTCGATTGGGGGAAGTGAATTTCCATTGAAATCTGTTCCCAACTGCATTATTCAAAGAATCAAATAAATTTTATATGTCATCCTATTTAATTTTTGTAATAGGCCATTGTTGTCTGTTTCCAAAACTGTCTCTAGCCCAACAAATAAACTATGAATTCGACCCAATAACATTCTGGTATCGGGATTTTTGGAGGCACAAGGCCTCCCATTGTTTTTATGAGGTTTCTAATGAATTCATCTTAGTTTTCAAATATTTATTGTTAGAAAAGGATTCTCCCCGGATGTCTGGCTAGGCAACCAAGTTTTTGGACAGGAAGGAGACACTTGAACAAAAGGAAAATCACAATGTACTAATGATCTTTGGCTCCAAGGAAAATCCTGCCTTCCTTCTGTGCCACATCACGAACAAGATGTTTGTTACAGAAATAGAAAGACAATACAACCACTGGCTGCATTTTTTCCAGGACAAGATACAAAAATAGTTCATTCCTTTGCCCTGGAAATTCGGGGACTTCGTGTGCAGAAACATCAACAAGATTGACAAATTCACAGGCCATTTCAAGAATTTGAACCTAACATATGATGAAAGGATAAAAGGGTTCGATCTTAATGGGATTTTTTGAGAATATTTACTATCAGTTGGATTTAGCAGCTATTTTATCCATAGACACCTGACCGAAGACAGAAACAATGACGAAAACACTCCTGCTTCTGACGATCGTGACGTAGAGACATTGCAAAGCACAGATGAATTGTACAGGCACTTAAGAAAAGGATCTGATGAGAAGAGTGTCTAGTCCCTGGAAAACACTCCCAAGAGCACGACATCACAGAGCATCACTTCAAAGACCCACCCCAGTAAGAAAACAACCCATAAATCTTCAAATGGAGGAGGAGATAAGAACCCTCACACAAAAATTGATAGTTCTCACAAGCTTCCCTTGACGAAGAAGAGAAAAAACATTGTAGGGCAGGTGAAAGAACCCGAAATTGAAAGTGAGCACATGCAACTTGAAAATGAAATTGAGCACATGCAAAAAGTTGACCCGTCTGCAGGCACGATGCACCATAGTTCCACAATGGAAATAGTTGAGACCAACATTTTTGACAAAGATGAATCCTTCATATACCAGAGCACTGTTTTTGACAGCCAATCTAAAAATTTAATCATTGAAAAGAGAGATGTAACAAATAAGAAAGGAAAATCTTGTACAAAGATTAACTTTAAGAAAATGAGGCCGTCCCAAATCTCCCGATTTCACTGCGCAACCGTTGATTCTCTTGATGATTCCATTGGAGAAATTTAAGCGGAGAATGCCAGACTGAACGACCGAGTCATGGAATTAGAGGAGGCTTTCGTTTCTACCCCATTGTTTTCTAGTCCTTTAGTAAAAACCATTCATGCTACCCCTGTATCCAAGTTAAAAGGATCCTCCATCATCTTCCCATCGTGTAGAACCCTTGTAGAGAAGTACATCAAGAAAATAATGCAGCTAATTACTGAAGCTTGGGAAACATCACAAAATATAGCTTCATTTCGAAAGAGGGAAAATTATTTGCACAAACATTTGTAGAAGAATTTAAAAAATGAAGAATGCTTCCATGAACAGATGGTGACCCCTTTTGCCAATCATGCCATCAACAACTCGGATCTGAAAAGAAGACAAAAGGATATGCCCTCCCCAAAGTGGATTAAACAATTAAAAGCATGTTGGCAAAAGAAAGTTAAGAACCTACAACTCATTGTCGAATCATGTGAACAAGCCATATCAGAAAAAGAAGAATTATTCAGAAAACTGACCCAAATAGACTTAGCTGGAAGTACCAACGAGGTTCAAGACCCAAACTTAATCCTCAAATCCTTGTCCTTGACCAAACAAGACTTCGATGAAAAACTTGATATTTTAAAGGGGTTGTCTTTTGAAAAGTTTTACAACATCCTTGAATATGGTGAAGATGAGGTCGAGAGCTGGATAATGGACTATTCGACACACAATGAATAAATTGAACAAGCTCTGCATAGTATTTCTGTGGATCTAAGGAAATTAGAAAACGATCTTTTCGACATAGAAATCTGGGATGAAATCAATGTGCCCCCAATGAGAAGCTACATTGAAGAATGGTTCCAATGGATAATGGACAAGCTCATCGACGAAGGGCAACAACTGGTTGACACGATTCCAATGGCCGTCAACGACAACAACAAAAATGCATCAGCTTCATTGTAAGTCTATACTGATCACATCTTGTTTTCTTTATCAATCCAGTTATTCTACCTCTTTAAATAGAAATCTCTAACCAAAGACTCATAACTTCCAATTTCTTCTTTTCAGATCTTCTTCTCTACCATGACACACTTCTTATTTCTATAGTCCTATTTCTTGTACTTATTTATTTTATGGTCCGCGGGAACCCCAATCCTAGTCTATATGACAAACGCATTTAAATTTCTAGAAATATGGAACAGATTCCATAAATATGTAACAAACATTATTAATTTTTGATAAATTTCAAAGAAAACTAATTCAGGATTGCTAAAATACTATGTTGGATGTCGAGAAATTGTGTTTATTATATTTGAATGTTTAATCTGTGTGATTCCTAGTCCTTTTTCCCAGGAACCTTTGTTGAAAGGTGTAATGTCCCCAAGGCCGAGCCCTATTGTAAATCTATTTATGAAATGAATTGTAAATATGTTTTATAGGCTGGTGAGCTGAGTTTATATAAGCTAATGGGCTTATGTGATTGTTAGGCCTGAGAGCCTAACTGTTGAAGGCCAAGAGCCTGATTTTGTACCTATATTATGCAGAACAGTAATAAAATATAAACACCGCCACGTGCAGACCGAGCACGATGAATGAGTTGTGGGGGACTAAGTTTCCATAGAGTAGGCAAAGTATTAGGGGTTGGAAGGTGGGAAAAAGGACTAAGTGTTGAGCCTAGGGGCTAAGCGTAGGGGCTTAGGTCCTTAGGGAATGATATTTTAATATTATTCTAAAAGACATGTGAATAACATGTTTTATCCTAAGTTATTTTGGAAGGACAAAAAACTTCCGAATGGAAGGAACACATGCTGAAGGAATGCATGCAGTTGCATGGGTGACAAGTGTCAACCCAGGCGCATGCAAATAAAATGGCTGAGATGAGCTATGTTGGGGGTTCCTCCTCCATTGGACCCTCGACTGCCTAAGTGTGAACCGTCTGGCCCCTACAAAGATACCCTGGTGCATCCTCTAAACTAGGAGAAAGGCATGTGTTTGTTCTGAGATAGCCCGTACATCCTGTTGTGAACCGAGGAGTCTGAATCTACCCCTGTGTGGACAACTCGTCACGCATCCCTGAGAAGTCAGTGTGTCGATTTTGAGGATAGTCGGTGTTGATTTCTAGAAAAATTCAAGACATCCTCTGTCTGAATAGATCAAGTCCGTGTGTGGAATCTTTGTCCCAAAGCCATAACCGTGAGACCATCCTATAATTATTGAGCCTGTTTGGAAAGCCTGTGTCTGTTTTCCCCATTGGCTGTCATGGTCACATAGTCCTGGACTACGTGTGGATTGTTGGCTAGTTATTACAACACTCTCTCCAGGTGAGAGAGGTGATTGAAGTTGGAAGAATAGGTTGTTTGGCCTGTCAGCGACTCTCTCCAGGTGAGAGAGTGCGCAGAGGAAGGAGAGAACTTTTGGAAGGAACCTTGTAGCTGCCATAGAGCTCGGAGACTTCTGGTCCAGTCTGTTGGTGAAACCTAAGGCAAGGGAGGTTAGTAGCCGGAGGACTATCTAGGTGACAGAGAAGGTGTATACTCTTGGGGTGGAACAAGCATGTGGGGAAGGAGAGTTTGTGGGCAGTGAGTATGAGTGGTTCCTGGGAGAGAATTCCTTCCTTGTGACTGTGTGTTTTCCCTGTAAACTCAATCTAGCCTAGGATTCTTTACCTTGGGGTGGAGCTTAGTCCTAGCTCGGGGGTGACCTACTGCTGAGCTTAATGAGTAGTTTGGTCTAAGGCTGGGAGGTTCATGGAAGGCCTACACCTAGTTGGTAGAATTACCATAGTTTCAAGATAAGTATCAACTTATGTTAAATGTTATGTTTTGCATGCCTGTGATGCTTATATTTTATCATGTATTATGTTGTGCAGATGAATTATTGTTAATGCCAGGGAATATTTGTGTTAGCAGTAATTCTTATGTTACTCTAAGTTTAAATGTGTTTCATTTGCTTAAATGCATGTCATATATATATAATTAAGTATGAGATTGTTATTTCGCAAAGTAGCACCTGCCCGGAAGTGAAAGGGGGTGTTACATTATGGTATTAGAGTTTTACAGTAACAAAAGGGTGTTACAGTATGGTATCAGAGCCAAGGTTTCTACGCTGAGCCTAGATGGGCCAGTTGAGTGGTCATTGGACTGAGGGTTTGAGGAGAAATTGTGTCTAGAGGACCAATTTCGGACCTTTGAATTCTCCTGAGTGTCAAGGAGTTACTTGACCGTGTTACCAAGCTCAGGAGGTGTAGCGGTGTTATGAAACCGCAGTCAATGTGGTATTTGGCCATAGGGAGAGAGGAATCCACACCAGAAGTGTTAGAGCCATAGGATCTGTTCAGGGAAAAGGAGAACCCTCGTGACCGTTAGATCTGGAAAATGTGCATAGGGTTTAAAAACCCTTTGGAGTTGCATAGGAACGTTGAAATCACGATACGCGAAACCCCAAATTTTTTGGGACTGTCCATCGGGGGGAAACACATGGCTACCGGACGACGTTTCAACACATGGGAAACCAAAAGGGAAGAACCTTGTTTTTGCAAGTCGCGAAATAGCAAAACTTGAAATTCTAAAATGTTCTACACCGTAGATCGTAAGATAGGAACTTGACCGTTGGATCAAGTGGAGGGGTAGACAGTAATTTCAGGATTTCGACAAATGAAAGTTTGAGAGGTGTGTATGCACAAACTCCCGATGCCCAAAACCCTGAAACGCTGAAAGGATCTGCGCCACAGATTTGAGAAAGGTCTAATCGTTGGATTTCACTTGGAATGGACGTGGACACATGGGTGTGTACCACGTTCCAATGGGATGAAAGAAAAGTGAGCATGGTGGGACCTGATGATGTCACCATAGATAATGTAGACACTCCCAAGGGTGCCACTCGCCATTGTAGATGTGGAGACAATTGTGTTATGTGGGTCCGGAGGGTAAAGTAAATCAGGATTTCAGGATTTGCAAAGGAGGAGTACGAGGGCTCAACACTCCAACTCGCGAAATCATGAGTTGCGATAGGTGCTAGCACTCAGCCCTAGCCTACGGTTATATGTAGCAGGCTCTAGAAATGGGGGAGTCATACCCGTATCCCATCTCGGGTATTGACATTTGGAGAAAGAAGAGTTGGGGGTCTTTGACTCGCGAACTTGCAAGATCGCAAAGTTGTGAAAGGTGCCTTTGGTTACAAGGGTAGGGAGAAAGAGGGAGCTATCACCCTAAAGCGAGTATGATAGTCTCGTGGACTGAGACCCCGAAACCAAAAGTCCCAAAATTTGCAGAGCCAAACAAAGCTCAGAAAACTTAATGGAATCGAAACGTTTTTCTTGTTCATGTTGGTTTATGAGTGTTGTAAGTTTCTTGAGGGTTTAAGGGCCTGTAAAACTTCGGTTGATTTCACATTGTGTGTGCAGAGTTCAATGAGTGTTAGGTCAACCGTGAATCTACGCTGAGTATAGAAATGGAAAAGGTACAGATTGCCTCCGAAATAGAGGATGAAAGGGTAGGAAGGGATGTCAACTTGGGAGTCGAAGGATCAAACTCTAATGGGCACGAAAAAGAGATGGATAAGGAAGGACATATGATGAAACTCATTGAAAGATTGCAGAAATATGCCCAGGCTCACTGAGCTGATAGCCGAAAGCTCATGAAGGTCAGGGATTAGCAGGGAGAATTCAACTTAAAAATGTTGAAGAGCCTGGAAAGAACGAAAAGGAAGTTGGAGAAGGGGAGTGGCTCAAGCAAGACAGAGAGTCGCAGGACCCTTGAGAGAAGAAGAAGATCGAGGAGTGGTAGAAGACATCATCGTCGCTCCCCAAAGAATTCCAGTAGAGAGGCACGCAGTAATTCAAGCCCATCCCCTACTAGAAAACACTGAACATCTGGAAGGGATGAATTGAAAGGAGAGATGAACACGATTAAGCCTCCAACGTTCGATGGAGAACATAAAAAGGAGGAAGATGCCAAAACATGGTTGATAGGCATGAGGAAATATTTCCAACTATAGAATTATTCCCCTCATGTAGAAGGAAGAATTGCGATGTATCAACTAAAGGGAAAAGCATCCATGTGGTGGGATCAGTTTGTGCAGGTGCAACACATCAGAAAGAAAGATATCACTTGGAAGGAGTTCAAGAGGTATTTTGAGAAGAAATACCTGACCAAAAGGTACTATGACAGAAAGATGAAGGAGTTCTTCGAACTCAAGTTGGGCAGCATGACCATCGATGAATACGAACGAAGGTTTTTGGAACTACTGAAGTATGTTCCGTTCATCAAAGATGAGGCTGTCAAGATTTAGAGATATCTGAGTGGACTTCCACCTTCTATTGGTGACAAGATTTAGTATGATGATCCTAAGACTATGGAAGAAACAATAAGAAGGGGAAAATGCTTATATGAACAACAAAGGGAAAGGCCTACTTTTCGAAAGTCTTGGGATGATTAGAAGAAGTTCAGGAAAGAGAAGAGGCAGAAGGGAAACAAGCCTCCCTTTTTCAGAAACAGTCCTCAAGGATAGCCATCTTTCAGAGAGCCTAGGAAGGTTGAAGTGGGTGAACAAATGCCCAGACCACCACCTATGGAGTGTTGGGGCTGTAAAGGAAACCATAGGTACCGAGACTTCCCCCATAGAAAAGATAAAGCGAGAACCATTCACAATGTTCAACAAGCTGAAATAGTGGAGGATATGGGTAGCAGAATGCCAAGGATCTACACAACCCTAAACAACAAGCAAGCAGAATTTCAATCGCACATGATTGAAGTGGAAGGTATGATCAACAATCGACTATTTATTATTTTAATTGATTCTGGGGCTGGCCATAGTTATGTAGATCCTAGGGTGGTGGAAAGTTTGCATTTATCAAGAAGAAAACATGAAAGGTATTGGTTAGTGCAGTTGGCTACATGAACCAAGAGGAAGGTCACTGAATTGGTTAAATCCTGTTCGATAGACATGAATGGATTGAGCACGAAGGCTGAATTGAATGTTCTTCCTTTAGGCTCTTATGAATGCTTAATTGGGATGGACTGGTTGGACCAACACCATGACCTCCTGGACTGCCATAACAAGAGGTTTACATGCCTATATGAGGAGGGAAATCAGAAAACAGTCCAATGAATTTCCAGAGCTGTGGCTGTTAGAGAAATCTCAACCATGCAACTGAAGAAGTGTTACAGGAAAGGCTGTCAATTATTTGTAGCCCGTATGGAGGAAGCATCCAGAGATGAATTCTCAAGAATTGGAGACCATGAGGTACTCACAGAGTTCAAGGATGTATTTCAGGAGGTACCTGGACTACCTCCAAAGAGAGACATCGATTTTTCTATAAATTTGATGCCTGGAGGAACTTCGGTGTCGAAAGCTCCTTATAGAATGAGTACGCCAGAGCTGAAAGAGCTGCAATTGTAGCTCAAAGAGATTTCAAAGAAGGGGTACATTCACCCCAGTGTGTCACCTTGGGGTGCCTTGGTCCTATTCATGAAGAAGAAGGATGGGACGTTGAGGCTGTGCATTGATTTCCGACAGTTGAACAAGGTAACTGTCAAGAACAAGTATCCTCTGTCGAGGATCGATGATCTTTTCGATCAGCTGAAGGGTGCGCAAAATATTTTCGAAGATAGATATCAGATCAGGATACCACCAGGTAAGAATAAAGGATGAGGATATTAGCAAGACTGCCTTTAGAACAAGGTACGATCATTACGAGTTCACAGTGGTGCCGTTTGGACTGTCAAACACACCTATTGTTTTTATGTGTTTAATGAATGGTGTATTCAGGAACTATTTAGACAAGTTTGTCATAGTCTTCCTGTATGACATCTTGGTGTATTCCAAGTCAGAGGAAGAACATGAACAAAACCTGAGGATAGTGCTGCAAGTGTTGAGAGAACACCAGCTGTATGCCAAGTTGAGAAAATCCTCATTTTATCAAAGACAAATCCATTACTTGGGACATATTATTTCAGAAGAAGGGATCGTTGTGGATCCTGAGAAGGTTGAGGCCATTTGAGAATGGTCAGTGCAAGGAATGTGATAGATGTTAGATCCTTTATGGGTCTGGCAGGCTATTATAGAAGGTTTATCGTAGGGTTCTCAAAGATAGCTCATCCTATCATTTCCTTGCAAAGGAAGGAGAAAAATTTTCAGTGGACTGAAGAGTGTGAAGAGAGTTTCCAGCGATTGAAGCAACTGTTAACTAGTGCTCCAATCCTAAGAATTACAAATCCAAATATGGATTTCGTGGTGTGCACAGATGCATGCAAGGAAGGGTGGGGAGGAGTTCTTAGCCAAGATGGATTTGCAATCTGTTATGAGTCCAGGAAATTGAAAGAGCATGAAAATAATTATGCCACTCACAATTTGAAGCTGGAAGCAATCATCCATGCTCTGAGGAAATGGAGACATTACCTCATGGGAAGAAGATTTGAATTGAGAACAGACCACCATGGTCTGAAATATTTGTTTGAGTAGCCAACCTTAAATGCTAGACAAAGTAGGTGGCTGGAGTTTCTATGTGAATACGACTTTGATATCAAGCATATCAAGGGGAAGGAAAACAAGGTGGCTGATGCACTCAGCATAAAAGTGCATGACTTACATGCATCAACTATTAGCATGTACATGATTGATATTAAGGATAGAATTTTGGAAGCTGCAAGTGTTGATTTGTAGTAGAGAGACTTGGTAGCAAAGCTACAGTAGCGTGCGAGACCATAGAAAGAGGAAATTACACCTTGGGAGATGATGGAATACTTCTGTACAAAAACAAAGTGTATGTACCCAATGTATAGGATTTGAGACTTGCGATTCTAAAAGAAATGCATAAAGTGACTTATGTTGGACATCCAAGATATCAGAAGACTGTGGCAACAGTCAAGAGCCATTATTTTTGGCCGAGTATGAAGAGAGAGATCGCTGAATACATCGCCAGATGTATGGAGTGCCAGAAAGTTAAGGCTAAGCATAGGCACCCAACAGGGTTGCTGCAGCCTTTACCCATTCTTGAGTGGAAGTGGGAAGTGGTGACGATGGATTTTATTACAGGATTTCCCAGAACGAGCAAGCAACATGATTCGATCATGGTGGTGGTGGACAATCTTACCAAAGATGACCATTTTATTGCACTAAAAACCACTCACAAGGCAGTAGATGTTGTTGATATCTTATTAAAAGAAGTGGCACGCTTGCATGGAATTCCTAAGATGATTGTGTCTGATAGGGACCCAAAATTCACCTTGAATTTTTGGAAAGGACTGTTCAAAGGATTCAGAACGAATCTGAATTTTAGTACAACGTATCATCTCAAGTCTGATGGACAGATAGAGAGGGTGAACAGAGTAATAGAGGACATGCTGAGAATGTACGTGATGGAAAAACCATCAAGATGGGAAGACTACCTGCATTTGGTAGAATTCACCTACAATAATGGGTATCATGCATCGTTGAAGATGAGCCCATTTGAAGAACTTTATGGAAGAAAGTGCAACACTCCAGTGAGCTGGGATAATCCAGCTGACAGAGCAGTAGTTGGGCCAGAGTTGCTCAAAGAGATGGAAGACCAAATGATAAGAATTAAACAAAATTTGAAAGCTGCCTAGGACAGGCAGAAAAGTTATGCTAATAAGAACAAAACCCACAGAGAATTCAAAGTGGGTGATCATGTTTTCCTGAAAGTGAAAACTAGCAAGAGTTCCTGTTCGCAGCCATTTCACATTTTTATCCTATCCTTATAAGTTTCCTACACGAGTGTTTTGGAACCCTTGATTCTCATCGCAATCTTTTGAATCAAACAACACTATTATCTTGCGCATTTGCACACCTGCCTTTTGTTCTCGTTTTCACGACTGCAAGCGTGAAAACCGTGAGTTCGAAGTCATGTCGATGGAATTAAAATCATCACTGGATTATTATGGTTACTCTTGTCTATGTGTTCATTGCATTTCTAATTTAATAATGGTCACACAGTTGGCAAGACACCAAATCTTTACTCACTTTTCTTTTTTTAATATGAATTCATTTTATAAGTTTGCGATGCAATAGTATTCTAGTGATTGTGTTTGAATCCTTGATACAATGGTGATTTGGTGTTCTATTGTCTTTGGTCAAATTTCTTTGGTGCAATGGTTTGTTGAGAACACATTAACATTATGATCAGACCCATGGTGCAATAGTTTTATACAATGCTTAAGTTTCATGTTCAAATCCTTGGTGCTATATTCGAAATATTGCTTTGTTTTAAACCATGCAAACACTATTGTTGTGCAAATATTTGGGTCGACTTATTATGGACTTATTATGGTTTTTAATAGTTGTTTGATGGGCATTGTTTTTAACACACACCAATAGTGAATCACCATAGCGCCGTCGATTGTACATTCGATATGAATGTTCTGCATGGATTGTTTCGTTCCACCACCCTCGCACACTTAGGCATTAATGCCCGCCTTCTATCCCGGGTTACCTTTGTTAGTTTTGGGGAAATTCCTGAGCTTGCAGTCCTGCGTATAACCTGTCCAAACCCTTGTCCGTTTACCCGACTCATTGTGTGCCCTCCCCTATGGCACCTGTGGTGTGCATAGAACCTAATGTCATCCAAACACTCCTACTATTCGACAATGCTCGTGAGGATTTGGAAAATAGTGGTTGGTTAGTTTTTATCGTGAGATTTGAGGGTTTTAACCTTGCGGTCACCCAACAGTTCGCCCTCATGTTCGACGGATGAAGGGATAAGGTCGGAGATATCCAACTCGAGCTAAATGAGGAATTCCTCAGCTCGGCTACAGGCTTACCAGCTAAAGGGAAGAAGTGGTTTAAGAATTCAAAAGTGGACGAGGTGCCATGGCCGCTCCTATTCACATCAAGGAAAATTGTTAGTTGTGATAGAAGTATGCCTGTCACTGCCCTCAAGCCCAGGTGGCATGATCTATTGGCAATTGTTAAGCAATTTGTGACTTGTGAAGGTCGTTATGGTTTGGTATTTCTTTATCATCTTCACTTGTTAATGAATTTCATAGAATACCCTCTGAATATGCCGCACTATCTCCTACACAGTCTTTATAAAATGTCCAAACGATTTAAGCGTGAGAAGGCTGATAGCAGCCTTTTCCATCACTACTTGATCAAAATCATTATTGTCCATCATTTGAAGCTTAGTGGTGACTGTTGGCAAGACTTCCTATCAATAAATGGCTTTTCCACTCCCGAGTCTGTCCAAGTGGACAAGGTTGTGGTCACTGAAACCCCGGTTGTGCCTGCTGTGCCACCTCCTACCCTTATACCCCCTGTCAAACCCTCGAATTGCCCCAACATTGACCTACCCGATACCATAGTCGAACCATGTGATAAAGATAATACTAAGACCGTCAAGAGGCCTGTAAGGAATAAAGGAAAAGGTGATACTGGTGTCAACAGTAAGGGAAAGAAAAATGCACAATGGATATCTAGATGTGCCCGAAACAAGCCCAAACAAAACGTTGAACAAAAACCTATCGTTTTGAGCGAGGATTCAGAATCTGAGATTGAACATTTCTTGACTGAGGAATACCCTTACTCTCATGGCCTCTGCTCTGTGGAACCCTGTGACTATGTTTCCAACCTACCTCCGTGCCTCAAGAATGACCCTAAATTCTCGGGAATTAAGCTTCATAGTGACACCCCTGGTAACTTGAAAGAACCCTCGACTGTAATGCCAAGGCCCGATCAATCACCATGTACTCAATGCAATTCCTGGCTTGAACGTTATTATACAGATGTTCCCCTGTTGCAATCTAAGATTAAATCATTAGAGGAATGAGTTTCTGTGTTGTCAAAGGAGAACGACAAGCTACAAGCCAATGAGAAGAAGCAAAAAACTATGGGTTCAATTGTCTTCAGAAATGTCGAGGCAGCTACGGCCTTTGTCAACTCAAAGTTATCCTGACCGAACTGTTTTCTTACAGCTCAGGTATGATTATTTCAACATCGATTTCAAATGATTTGGTTAGCCGATTGTGTTCTCTCCCATTTAGTTCTGTTTGTTTGAATAGATTTAAAAACAATTCTGTTATTCTGATTTCGTTTTGAATTATGATTGCATTGAAGATTTGTTTGCTAAAACCATATAGCTATGTTTTGATTGAAACGGTTTAACACGATTGGATTGCTCTTGAATTAGTATAACGATCGTGTCGGCCCTGAGTTAGTTCGATTAAGTTCTTTTTGGTTTGATCCAGAAACAATTCTAATGTTTGAATTAACATAATCTTTTGTGTATGCGATGCATTAATATCAAAGATTGGTTTGATAAATACAATGTAATCTATTGATTCGAAAAAACAACTCTGTTAGTTTTGGATTTAAAAACGATTATGTTAAGTGTTGGATTGACATATTGTATCTATATTTCATACCAAAGATTTGTTTACAGTCTGTTTCGATTGAAATGGATTCAATTATGATTTCGTTTGTTCCGATTTTGCATGAAAGTTTTGGTTTGTTTTGGCGTGAATGATTTGCTTTGTTTTCAATTAGTAATTAAAGATTTGTTTAATATGTCGAATATATTTCTGTTAGTTTTGGATTGATTTAAAACAGTTATGTTTTCAAATTAGACCAGCTACAGAATCGTGAGATTCTGTAGCTAGTCTTAAAATTCAGATTTTTGTTAATTTTACTAATAAAACATTATCTAAACTTGTTTATTCTTGTCCACTTACAGGTGCATACGAATTTCAATGGAAAATTGGATATGCTGTGGCAGTTTAGAGCATGTTTTTTATTATATAGTTTTGTTTTAAGTTGTTAGTCATAGGCAAAAATAGAAACTTGGGAGATTGTTCCCATATTTTTTATAAACTGTTTTTGATAATTCCCACAGGGATGTTTTACCCTGTGGCCTTTTTATACTCATTAATTTTTGTAATGAACCCATCATGGTTGGGAGAGCAAAGACTATGGATTTATGATGATACAAACTCGAATGGAAGTGGATCTTTTGTAATAGCTTTAGCTTTCAATTTATCATACTTTCGTTCAAGTTTTGTGCATTTTAATTTGTGATCAAGTCATTGACTACTTTAGATATCAAGACTTGTTACAGGTTAATGCGTTGTGATTTAAATTCTGTCCATATCTTATGTATCTCAGTTTTAGTACAACAATTACTCTGTTTCAATTTGATGAGTAAAGGTTTATCTTCTTCATTAAATGAACTATTTTGTACAAACCTTCACACATGGATTTATCTAATTGTGATGGTTTGTAAATTATAAGATTGTTGTCGTTTTATGTCTTGTTTGTTCTGTCACTTATATTCAAAGAGCATTGCTGCTTCTTGTTTACGAGAAGCTTGTGGAGAATCTCGTGCGGGTTTCCTCCCACTGAACAACTAAATCAAGTACTGAGCACATGACAAATAGGAAGAGTTACTTCAGGTTAGATCGTTATTTGCAATTTGATAGTTAATCAATTCAAGAATTCTCAGTAGTGTAGATAGATATATAGTTCAGTTTTATAGTACAGATTATTATTTTAATTGCTCAATGTAGATAGATATATAATTCAGTTTTATAGTACAGATTATTATTTTAATTTCTCAGTTTAGATAGTTTTCATTTGATTCTTTTTTTTTATAAAAATTATAAAAATCAAAATTAATGGTTTCGCTGCCACAAGGCATTTTACCAATGATTTTCGCAAATTAAAATTAAAATTTGTATTCTGTAAGTACTGTAAATATTAAATTGAGATCTAATTCTGTTGATAACTGAACATTTAATTTCATAGGATTATTATTGTACAATATTAGTTATTTAAATGTATATATATACGTTTCAGATTTGTTTATAGTTTGCTTTAATTGTTGTTTTCATTTAGATTAGTTCCTTTAGTTAGTTTTCTCTCGTTTTCCTAGGACTTAGATCGGCCAACGGAGCCGCTAAACCCGTCGGAGTCGATCATCCCAAACAGATTGGGTTATTTAGACAACCCCGGACCGGATCCACCCCTCTAATTGACGAGCATTCAATTTCGCCCGCCAACAGTTCCCTGAAGCTGAGAAGTTGCGCCAAGTTGGCAGCAAGATACTGTGGGCCTTTTGAAATCCTGGAAAGGATTGGACCAGTTGCATACATGCTTGCATTACTTGCATCTATGACTGTACATAATGTGTTTCATGTTTCATTGCTTAAGAAATATATACCTGATGCTAATCATGTTATCGATTGGAATGTGATTCAGGTGGAACCAGAAGGTGTCCTGCAAGTGCATCCTGTGCGCATATTGGACAGGAAAAGAAAACAACTTCAGAATCGATCCATAGAGCTTGTAAAGGTCTAGTGGAATTGGTACAATCCTAAGGACGTGACATGGGAGCATGAAGATGTTATGCGTGCAAAGTACCCGCATATTTTTGAAATTTTTTGAAAAGGTTGCAGATGCAGTGTAAAGTTGCACTAAGGACAATGCAGAAATAAGGGGAGGGGGATTGTAATGTCCCCAAGGCTGAGCCCTATTGTAAATCTGTTTATGAAATGAATTGTAAATATGTTTTATAGGCTGGTGCGCTGAGTTTATATAAGCTAATGGGATTATGTGATTGTTAGGCCTGAGAGCCTAAGTGTTGAATGCCAAGAGCTTGATTTTGTACCTGTATTATGCAGAACAGTAATAAAATATAAACACTGCCGCGTGTAGACCGACCATGATGAATGAGTGACGGGGGACTAAGTTTCCACGGAGTAGGCAAATGATTAGGAGCTGGAAGGTGGGAAAAGGGACTAAGTGTTGAGCCTAGGGGCTTAGGTCCTTGGGGAATAATATTTTAATATTATTCCAAAAGACATGTGAATAACATGTTTTATCCTAAGTTCTTTTGGAAGGAACAACAACTTCCGAATGGAAGAAATGCATGCAGTTGCATGGGTGACAAGTGTCAACCTAGGCGCATTCAAATAAAATGGCTGAGATGAGCTGTGTTGGGGGTTCCTCCTCCATTGGACCCTCGACTGCCTGAGTGTGAACCGCCCGACCCCTGCAGAGATACCCTGGTGCATCCTATGAACTGGGAGAAAGGCCTGTGTTTTTTTTGAGATAGCCCACACATCCTGTTGTGAACCGGGGAGTCTGAATCTACCCTTACGTGGACAACTCATCACGCATCCTTGAGAAGTCTGTGGGTCGATTTCGGGGATAGCCGGTGTTGATTTTTGGAAAAAGCTGAGACATCCTCTATTTGAACAGATCGAGTCTGTGTGTGGAATCTCTATCCCAAAGCCATAACTGTGAGACCATCCTGTCATTGTTGAGCCTGTTTGGAAATCCCATGTCTATTTTCCCCATTGGCTGTTATGGTCATGCAGTGCTGGACTGCGTGTGGCTTGTTGGCTAGTTAGTACAACACTCTCTCCAGGTGAGAGAGGTGATTGAAGTTGGAAGAATAGGTTGTTTGGCCTGTCAGCGACTCTCTCCAAGTGAGAGAGTGCACAGAGAAAGGAGAGAACTCTTGGAAGGAGCCATGTAGCTGCCACAGAGCTCGGAGACTTCCGGTTCGGTCTATTGCTGAAACCCAAGGCAAGGGACGTTAGCAGCCGAAGGACTGTCTAGGTGAAATAGAAGGTGTATACTCCTGGGGTGGAATAGGCATGTGGGGAAGGAGAGTCTGTGGGCAGTGAGTATGAGTGGTTCCTGGGAGAGAATTCCTTCCTTGTGACTGTGTGTTTTCCTTGTAACCTCAACCTAGCCTAGGATTCTTTGCCTTGGGGTAGAACTTAGTCCCAACTCGAGGGTGACCTACTGGTAAGCTTAATGAGCACTGTGGTCTAAGGATGGGAGGTTCATGGAAGGCCTGCACCTGGTTGGTGGAATTACCACAGTTTCAAGATAAGTATCAGGTTATGTTAAATGTTATGTTTTGCATGCCTGTGATGCTTATATTTTATCATGTATTTTGTTGTGCAGATGAATTATTGTTAATGCCAGGGAATATTTGTGTTAGTGGTAATTCTTCTGTTACTCTGAGTTTAAATGTGTTTCATTTTCTTAAATGCATGTCATATATATATAAGTATGAGATTGTTATTCCATGAAGTAGTGCTTGCCTAGAAGTGAAAGGGGGTGTTACAATATGGTATCAGAGTGTTACAATAACAAAAGGGAGTTACAAAAGGCATTATTAATTTTGATAAATTTCAAAGAAAACTTATTCAGAAATGATAATTTTTTTTCCTTCAACTATGCTGGATGTCAGGAAATAGTGTTAATGTGTATGCTTCATGGTCCTTTTTTCTAAGTCCCATGTTTGAACTATACACACCCCAGGAAAAAAACCGCCTCGTTCGCATATTAACCTTGGGGGTGATCTACACGCCAAATGTCTTGTGGCTAACTTGTGACACGCTTCCACAAGTCATCCTCTGCATGGATACCACCTGTACTTCAAGCTACTTCCCATGTTTCTCTGCTCGGTCCCACCGTAGCAATGCATTTATTCCCATTCCAACCTGGCAGGGACTACGCTGCCATGCATCACTTGTTTATTTCTACAATTTGTTTTACTTATTTCCACTTCTACACATAAAGTTCTACAAATGTATTTTATACCTATTTTTATTCAGTATAAGGATTGAAAGAGAAAACTCAATAGGAAGTAGCTATCACAAAATTAGATAGATTTAAGATTAGATGAAAATGATATAACAATATTAGCTAGAGTTAAGTCCAATTTAAGCAAGTCCAAATTCTAAGTGACACTACTACAATATGGCATTTACCTTTTAACATCTTATTTGTATCTCTACTACGTACTTTGGTTCATCATATGTCTCTTGTTCCTTAGTTCATCACAGTAAATAGATGAAAAAAGAGGGGAGAGAGTTATTGACAAAGATGTTTGAACCTATTATCAGCTTGAAGGATATAACCGAGGATGTGATTATGTCTCCAGGTAAATAAACTAATTTCATTGAAAGATGGGGGAGAATGCTAAAAATCAATGCAAACAAGTAGTAGTCTTTGTAAAGTTGGGTGGTTTTGATATAAAGTTTGAATTTAACCTCTTTTTTTTTTAAGAGATTTATAATAAAATTGAGCAAATAACTTTGGCATTCTCATTTCCACTATGTTTAATTATAGGGACAACATTTTGAATAATACTTAATGACATATGAAAGTAGCCAATTATCTCTTCTCATAAATTGCTATTAGTGTGCATATATCAATTTATTAATAAATCTTATATTTCACTGCAACGAGCATCATTTTTTTGCATCGTTTTACCTTTTAACATCTTTTGAGTTTTCACTATGTTGTTATTATGCCATCACATGTCCCTTTATGCATCCATGTGGCATTCATATTTTTCATTTTTGCATTGTGATCAAGGGTCAAGATTGGGGGTTGGTAGGTTTGGTAGTTTAATTGGGTAAGTATGGAAATTTAGATGGGTTAGATTAGCTAAGTTAAGTAAGTTAAGTAGGCTATTAGGTAGGTTAATTTAGTTTTAGTGGGGTTATAACACACCCGAACCCCTAAACCTCCTTAGGCTGGTGGGATGCCAAGTTTATTCTTCCTCTTATCCTTAGACCTCAAGTTCACAACCTCAATGACCTTTTTCCAACGTGGCATGCACGATAAATTCTCTTATTATGACATATAACTGCATCAGATCTATTTACTCAGCACCCAACTTCCCAACAGTTTTGCACCAGAAGGATGCTACACTAAGCATGAAAAAAACATTCCCAATCAAATGGTTGAGATCCACTCTGCACGATCAGATCAATGGTTGATGGTGAATTGAGATTTCTATCCATTGATAAAGTGGGTTACCTTTCCCATGTTTTAAACTCGTTCATACTTCTCTGACAGACCTGTTTCCAACAGATCCAATGATATTCGGGTTCAAAATCAATGACCCCAATCAAATTAGTGCCTCAAAACTTACAACAACTATTTCCTTGCCCATCTGTCATATGACACATTGGTAGTTGGGCCCTCATCAAATCTACGACTGCAGTTAAATCGGGACACCTCTCTTAGGGATCGATGGTTCCCATCCACTTTGGATCCTCCACCATCAAAATGCACCTACTCCAAGTGATCTTGAGACTTTTTGATCGGTTCCTCTGTGATGAAAGTCCTCCAATAGATTTGATGGTCCTCAGATCATCACTTCTCATGGTTAGGGATCACTTGGAACCCCACAATTGCACAATATTTACTGACACCACTCTTCATCTAGGTTTTCTTCCTCGGAATGGATCATTCCAGATCAAACAGTTGTAAGCCCATCAACAATCCCACTGATAGATCTATGATTCTCTTTTCCTTAGGCTCTCAACATCAAGTTTCCTCCATCAAAATCCTCTCCCAGACCTGCTTCCAGATCTTCCAAATCCCCAATTTCTCGAGAGACTTGTAGTCTCCACACTTAGGCGTCAACAACCCAGATATCATCATATTGGCCTTAGATAGATCGACAAACCACAATTACTCAGGACCTTCCCATCATAATTCCTTTGTGACTTCACACCTTGATATTTATCAACGACCTCTCCTCCCAACGGGCTTTCCATCGAGGCCCAAATCTTCAACCAACGGTCAAGATCTACCCCTTACATCGAATTAATGGTTGTCATTCTTCTAAGTTTCATTAATAAAGGTTATCAACCATGTTAAAGATGGTTTTGAGGACTTATCAATCCGACAATCCTTCCAGACTCTCTCTGCCATAGTTTAACTCAGTTCCTTTGGGCTCATAAACCACTCTACAGCTGATTAGAAATCCTCTAATCCAAATTCCCAAATGAATATCTTGCATCCTGCAATCTTTCCATTCAAAAGCAGGGGAAGATCACTGGGTTAAATGATATTCTAGGACTTGACAACCTTGTGTTCTCTTTTGTAAGGATTTAACTCACTTCCTTTAGGATACCATGCCACTTCCCCAACAACATGGGACGCGTTTCCCAAACACCCAATTAAAGATTTTATATCTTGCAAGCTTTCCATTTAAGAGCAGGGAAAATTAAAAGAATACCGACCTATATTGACCTTCCTCATTCATTCATTCATAGTTAACAAGATTGGTAATTTGGAAGGTTCTCTTATTCCATTTAACTCAAGAATTCAACATTCATTTATTTGACCATATTTTCAACATGAATAGAAAAAACATAGTTACCAACTTAATGAGAAGTCTACAACGTTCTTGTTTTTTGGGGGGTCACATTTTTTACCTCGTTTTTAAAAATGGTGCTACCAGTAGCACCCCCACTCTCTTTTAGGTGGTTTTTTGATATTTTGAATTTTCTAATCCATAATGTTTCCACATTATTTTTTTAAATGCTTATTTTTTCATCTATTTTAAATTTTTTCTATTTTTTTTCAATGATGTTTTTAGTCATTTTTCCATGCTTTTTCCAATCTTAATTTTTTTTTTACCATTTACTTTTTTGAAATTAAGAATTTTCATATAATTATGTCTCAATTACACCAATGGTGTTATTTAAGGGGATGTTCCGTTGGGGCCTTCGTTGTCTTTCCAGAACGTATATGAATTTACCAGCTATTCATTTGTAATCAATGAATCTTCTCTTAACATGTGTATTCTCCTTCACTGAATCCAAACAACTTCCATCAACATGGACTATACAGTTCTCACACAATTTTTTTTTTTGATAATGCAACTTAGATGGATAGTATGGTGGTGGTTTTCTTATACTGCAACTGGGATAGATTTGATAAAACAAGTTCGCAAAGCCCAACATTTGGCTCGATAAGTAGTGTGTTATGGTGCTTCTCTGTGGTATCAGATGATTAATTAGTGTATGGTTTTCTCTGGTGAGAGGGTTTTATTATTAGGGTATTGTTATTATTAAATTGGAACCCTCGAAGGTTCAACCAATGAGACCAAGGCATGTTGTTTTCTACGCTACCCCACTTACTCATTTTTCACCAACAATCAATCATCCTTTATGAGTTTTCTAGATTTGCTACAACTATTTGTCATTTAATTATCATATAACATGTTTGTTGAGTGTTTTTCTTTCGTTTGAATGGCATCATCCACTAATTTGACACCAATAGATTTGATTGTTGTGTTGTGTATGGTATTTTGTTTTTTGGAGGTATTCGAATTTGATGGATTTCTTTAAAACATGTTCTTCCTCAGTGTGATTAGCAAGCCAAATCACCTTCTTAAGTGTTATTTCATCTACGTGTGTGTTGACACCACTTTTTTTTTTTTAAATACATGCTTATACTTGATTCATTATTTGTTAAATATGGCATTCGAATTTATTTTGCTTGCTTTATGTCAAAAAGATTTCTCTTAATACAATAAATAAAGTTGTCTTTTTCCATGCCAAAGGTTAATTTACAGTATGTGAATGAAGAAGTTGAAGGTAATTACTAGATCATTACATCAATGTTTTCACTTTTAATGGTTTATGAATTTTTAATTTTAAATATATGTGAATTTTTTAAATTTTAAAGTTTTGAATGATTAAAAAAAATGATCTATTTTTTTATAAATATTAATAAAAACTTAAAAAAAGCATCGTTTTCTATTATAAAAATGCAAGTAATTCATTTTTACATTAATGAAATTTTTTATTCAAGACTTTTGAGAAACTAATAAATTATTTTAAATAGTATTTGATTGGTAGATATTTGTAGCTCTCACTACCATGGCAGACCAATAGAAATAATTTATCATACTTCTCTCTCACTGCAAACCAATAAAAATAATTTATCATACTTCAGATGCGATGGTCGAGTATGAATTGGTAGGATTAGTATTCCACCACATATTCAACATTCCACAGTGGTTGAAAAGAAAATGCTCATGCCACTAGTGTGAGTGGGAAAATTAAACACAACCGTTGGAGTCCACTTGCATGATTTCTCGACCACCCCTCCAGAGCATATTTCGTTTACTGCTGTTGTTCTCATTTTCACATTGAACATATTTTTCTCATCCCTGTTGGTAGTGATGTTCAAAGACAACTTTTATTTTGTATTATCTCTGGCTATGCTTTTGATGAATCGTTTTTCCAATTTTACTTAAGTGACTTTTTGATCCAGGTGGATATTGGTGGCCACCCACCTATTCCAACTAGCTCCTCTTGACAATTTTTAGTTCAACACGTTCTTTTGTACTTCTTTGTAATTGTGGATTCTACACTTCCGGGGCTATATAAATCCCTACACATATTTCAGGTGGATACCGGTGGCCTCCAACTGGCTTATTTTGGATGTTTTCATGTCAGCACATCTTTCTGTACTTCCAGGGCCGTTTTGGGTCCCTAAACATTGTTTTTTTGGATTTCCATAGTCAAACTATAGGCAGAGTTAGAGTTTGATGACATAATGTGTAGTTCTCGAAAAGATCTTTCCAACAGGCTATCACACGCCTAAAACAAAGGTCGCATGCAAAAGTTACGACCCCGATAAGTTGAGGTACCAACTTACCCATTGGGGTCCACATAACTTTTGGCATTTCATCTCTTAGGGTTAGGTTTTTGGATGTCTAGGGTTTTGGAATGCACAAGTAATGTTAAAAATTCCTATGGAGCCTCATTGTAATCATTCTGATTAGATAGATGTGCATAGAAACCACATCTCTTCTCAGAGATAACTAACACCATTCGAGCAAGTTGTTTTAGTTCTGCAGTTTTACAGTTTCAACCTATTTCATTTAGTCAATAGAAGATATTGTTCACTGGATATCTATGTTTTTCTCCATATCTATGTGTTTATTATATTCAGTTTGTTAATTAGTTCGTTCCACTCCTAAATCCAGATTGGTGGTATCATAGCGATCTGCTCTTCATTTGTTTTTCTTCGTGCATGTCCCCAACAAGATTTGGGTACAAGAAGTTTGGACTCAAACCAGTTGAGCCTTTGCAAGATCGATCGCATCGAGCCAGACAACAACCCATGGGGGATGAAAAGAAATATTATGGAGAAGGAGATCCTTTTAAAATGTTGCTCGAGGAATCCCTTGCATGACAAAGGAACGAAATGATGGACAACTTTGCATAGATCCTTCGATGACTACCCACAGGAGAAGCATATTCATCAAGCAACCATGCAACCCCCTTCAAGGTACAAGTAAATTTTGATATTCCATTATTTGAAGGACTGATAGATGTGAATGTTGTAGATAAATGGTTGAATCTACTTGAAGGGTATTTTTCGATCCACATTTTTTCCGATAGGGAAAATATTACTTTTGTACTCCTCAAGGTCGTCCCCCATGTTAAGGACTAGTGGGATACTTACTCTGAGCAAAGGTCTATAGAGGAATCTGCAATATTTTTGGTCTCCCCTACATGGGATTCCTTCCGGGATGCCATTAAAGAACAATACTACCTTGTTGGAAGCTACAAGGACCAGTACACTAGATGGACCACCCTACGTTAGCAAAAGGGACCAGACAATACTAGATTTCACCAATATTTTCCATACCCTGTGCACCAAATTGGGTATCAAAGACTCTGAGCGGCATCTAGCACTCAAATACCACAATTGTTTGTATAGATACATTCAAACAAAAATGGAGTTTCTAGACATCACATCATTGGGTACGGATTATAGATATGCTGCCAAGATCGAGCAAAAATTTAAGCATAAGAGGTGAGATTTTGGATATGCAATCTCCTCACAGTCGAAGCAGGGAAAAGGTGGCCCCAACCCACACAATAAAGAACATAGAAAATATGGCCACTCTCAGGAAAACCGGTCCAAGCCACAACACAAGAAGGGTAATGATAAGTCGAAGAAGGACACGTGAAAATGGTGTGAATACCATAAAATCCCTTGGCACAACATGAAAGAATGTCGCTCCAAGTAGTCACTCATGGCCGAGCTGAAGGCTTCCAAGTCAAAGGCTGATTCTGAATCCGAAAAACTAGGAGAGAAGAATATTATTGATGTTGAACCCAGTGCCACTGTTGTTACCACCAAAGTCTAGCCCAGTGAACCAGAAGAACCCAAGGAAGGGGGATGCCTCTTTCACTCACAGATGCGGGTAAAGGGGGATCCGCTTCATTTCATTATCGATAGTGGCAGTCAGAAGAACTTGATCTCATCAGAGGTTGTTAAGAAACTAGACCCGTCGATGACACCAAACTTGCAACCCTACACCATCGGTTGGCTTCGTCAAGGAAGAGATCTCCGTGTTAGTCAATAATGTCATCTACGCTACGACATCAATCCTTTCAAAGATGAGGTATTGTGTGATGTTTATCCCTTTGAAGTTTGTGATGTTATTTTTTGACATCCATATTTGTGGAAGCATCATGCTTTGTATGAGTCTAAACCCCGCAATGTTATTATTAATTTAGGTAGACAATTGTATAGGATACCATATGTAGCACCTCCTATCCCTATTTCTTTAATCTCTTCTAATTAATGGAGTAAGGTCATTTCACAGACTGGAAAGTTCATCTTCTTTGTGATCCATGCTCACAGTAAGTAGAAGGTCGCTGCCACATCCGTTGGCCTCTCTTTGCAGAAAAAAAAAGTGGACAAGATTGTGGAAGAATACATAGACATCTTCTCCTCACCCACCGGGGTACCAACGCACTGCCAAGTCAAGCATCCAATTGATATAACCCCCAATGTACCTATGCCTAATGGATCATTCTATCATCGCTTGCTGATGGAAAATGATGAAATCAAACGTCATATTCAAGAGCTGCTTCAAAAGGGGCACATCAGAGCCAACTCCTCCCCTTATGAAGCCTGATTGTAATGGTGCATAAGAAGGATGGGACACGATGGCTTTACATTGATTACAAAGCATTAAACAAAATCACAGTCAGGAACCAGTACCCAATTCCTAGAATTGATGACCTTCTTGACGAAATCAAGGGGGAAAAGTTTTGCAACAAGATTGACCTAAAGTATGGATACCAGTAGGTTCCCATCAAACCAACTGATGTATGGAAGACAACTTTCAAATCTAACGAAGGTCTCTTCAAATGGTTGGTCATGCCCTTTGGCTTAACAAATGCACCAACCACTTTCATGAGGTTGATGTATGATGTATTGATACCCTTCACCAACTCTTTTGTGGTGGTATATTTGGATGACATCCTCATCTTCAACATAACTTGGGAGGGGCACATGCAACATATTCAACATATTTTTAGCACTCTGCGACAACACAAGCTATATTCCAACTTGGAAGAATACTTCTTTGGCATGAACGAGGTCCAATACTTGGCATACATTATTGATGAGCATGGGGTACATGTTGATCCATATAAGATCCAATTCATCCATGACTGGCCATCCCCGACCACACTAACCAAGCTTCAAATCTTCTTGGGACTAGCCAACTTCTACCGAGGGTTTGTGTTGGGATTATCCCATATTTCATGGTCCCTCATCCAAGTGACCAAGGGAGGTGACAGGGTAAAGTACGCGTGGGGGAAGGAACAACAACGTGCATTTGATGATTTGAAGCATCACTTGTGCTCAGCTCCAGTACTCTCCTTTCCCGATTTGCAACAACCGTTCGAGATTGAGACTGATGCATTTGACTATGTTGTAGGTGCAATTCTCACTCATCACTGTCATCCAGTGGCATACCATAGTGAGACACTCTCAGATTCTATCCAGAAATACCCCACCTATGACAAGGAAATGTATTCCATTGTACAAGCCTTTTGTCAATGGAAACATTACATTATGGGAACAGAGAAAATCATCCACACTAATCATAATCCTTTGTAATTCATACAGATACAAGGGAAGTTGCAGAACGACCGCCATCAGAAGTAGTCTACCTATCTCCAACAGTTCCATATCAACATAAAGTATAATACATGGAGCACAAATCGTGTCATTGACTGCCTCAGTCAACCTCCCATGGATGCACTCACCACCATGCTCCATTCTTGTGGACATGAGGCATCTGAGTGGCCCCAACTTTATCAGCAAGATTCAGACTTCACCACCACCTATGATCTCTTGGGTACAAACACATATGTCACCAATTTTCACATTTAGGACAGACTGTTATGCCATCTGGGCCATCTCTGTGTTCCTACAAGAAAGCATGCAAAGATGATTTGGGAGGCTCACTATAGTAGGATGGTAGGACATTTTGGCGTGGAGAAAATTGTGGTCGTTATAAAGAAACATTTTTATCGGCCAAAACTTCGACATGACATCATCAAGTATATCAAATCTTGCACTGCCTATGCCATTGCCAAGCCATCCATCAAGAAGCAAGGCTTATACACCCCTCTTCCTACTTCCAAGAAGCCTTGGGAATCCATATCGATGGATTACATGTATGGCCTTCCATCCACCAAGCAAGGCAATGGTTGTGTATTTGTGGTAGTTTATCAGTTTTCGAAGATGACCATCCTCACAACCTACAAGAAGAACATTACAATGACATATACTGCCAAGCTCTTCTTCGAACGAGTGTGGGTCCATTTTGGGATGCCACAGAACATCATCTCCGACCAGGACAACAGGTTCCTCAACACATTTTGGTCGAGTCTCTGGTCACTGTTGGACACCAAGCTCACTAAATACACTGCTTTCCACCCCCAGACTGAAAACCATTTTTTTTTTTCAATTGGATGATTGTGCACATCCTGCACATGTAAAACTCTAAACATCCGCGTACATGGGATGAGAGTCTTCCCTATGTTCAACACAGTTACAAAAAGGCTCTACATAGCTCCACCAGACATAGCCCATTTCAGGTGGGGTTGGGATTCCAACTCTTGGGTCCCATTGATGTTGCACTACCTCTTGCAACCACACAGACATAATCTTCCCATGTTCAGTCTGAGACCGACAAAGCCATGAGATTCATTGAGTGGATTCAAAACATCCACCAATAGGTCCATGAGATTTTGTAGAAATCCAATGCTAAGTAGAAACAACGCTATGATCAACACATGGTACCACACCAATTTTAGGTGGGAGATAAGGTCTGGTTACATTTTCATAAAGAGTGCCTTACACGACCCCATTAGAAGCTCCACCCACTTCTCTATGGCCCTTACACTATCACCAAGGTTGTGGGTAGCAATGATCTTGAGATCAACACTCCACCCTTCCTTGGTTTTCACCTAGTGTTCAATGTGGACCTCCTTCAGCCATATTTTCCACCATTATTGGACACGCTAGAGATTGAAAAACAACTGACATCAATAGAGCTCAACCCGGACTGCATGGAACATGCATCCACTGATCAGATAGTGGACACATAGGTTAAGGGAACTTGCCAGCAAAGGATCCATATTTATCAGGTTGTCAAGGCAGGGCAAATCCTACACTAAGGAAAGTGTCTCACCCTAGGCCAAATTCAACAGAAGTTTCCTCACCTAATGGGGGAACTCAATGAAATAGAGACCATTACTTCATAAGGGGGGAGGACTGATCTAGGTGGATATTGATGGCCACCCACCTATTCCACTTGGCTCCTCTTGACAATTTTTAGTTCAACACGTTCTTATATACTTCTTTGTAATTGTGGGTTATACACTTCCAGGGATGTCTTAATCCCTACACATTTTCCTGGTGGATACTGGTGACCTCCCACCTAATCCAACTACCTTGTTTTGGATGTTTTCATGTCAACACATCTTTCTATACTTCCAGGGCTGTTTTGGGGCCATAAATAATGTTTTTTTGGATTTACATAGTCAAACTATAGATGGAGTCAGAGTTTGACTACATGATTTGTATTTCTCAAAAATACCTTTCCAACGAGTTATCATGCGTCTAAAACAGATGTCGTATGCAAAAGTTATGATCGCAAGAAGTTGAGGTACCAACTTACCCATCAGGGCCCACATAAATTTTGGTGTTTCATCTCCTAGGGTTAGGTTTTTGGATGTCTAGGGTTTTGTCATTCACGAGTAGTGTTAAAAAGGCCTCCGGAACCTCATTGCAATCATTTTTTTCAGACAGATGCGCATACCAGCCACATCTCTTCTCATAGATAGCTACCACCATTCAAGCAAATTGTTTCAGTTCTGCAGTTTTACAGTTTCAACCTATTTCATTTATTCAATAGAAGATATTGTTCATTGGATATATGTGTTGTTCTCCATATCTCTATATTTATTATATTTAGTCTCTTAATCAGTTCGTTCTACTCCTAAATCTGGATCACCTTTCATACTTGTTAAGTGTTTGGTGAATGAATTTGAAGTTTGACCGCCCACTTAAATTTTATATACGTGGCTCTCGAATGCATGCATAATAGTTCATTCTGATGCGTAGAACTGGAAATTCATCCTCTTTCCCTTTCCAAGGGTCATATGTTGACCTTATTTTATGTTATAGTTGCAACTATCCTGTAATTTTTTTTTGTTTTTTTGTTTTGTTTTATGTTTTGTGTTTTTTGTTTTGAATATATTTCTCATTCTTTTTTCTTTCCCCAAAAATTTAACATTTTCCATTCCTAGATCAATTTTTTGTGGCCGCAAGCATGCAAAAGCTCCCATCCTTTTGAGAAGTGTCTGGATGCTCATTGATTGAAAATGAGCTT
>JZKD02S1641972.1:77228-88803 GCA_000966675.3 Picea glauca
TCCCAGGATAAATGTTGTGTCTCTTGTGAATGTGTATTTCTCAGTGATATTGTTCTTATTATGCTCTTATCTTATGAAATGCAAAGAACTATAATAATGGCATAAACATTAACACAATACACGGCTATGAATCCACAAGGACGGGTCCTAGGTCAAGTCTAAACACACAATAGTTGGCTAAGTAGCTCTCAGGTTTCCCAACCTCACAACAAATCCTAATTTCTATCTCTCTTTCCCCCTCGTCCCGCACAACCCCAAGAAATGAACACCTTTCTCTTCCATACAGTCCCTGAGGTTGTTCCATTTCTCTCCAGGGTTCTAGTGCTACTGGTCAGGAAATATCCCTACTGGAAACTCCAAGGACTCTCAGTTATGGACAGTTCCATTTGAATTGTCATCAGTCTCCTAACTAACAAACCTCTCGACACTCAAGTTATCAGAGGACTTTCAACACTCATAGAAATCCAAGTACACTAGCTCTCTTCTACCTAGCCTTCACCACCCCAAGAGAATGAACCCCCTTCTTTGCCATGCAGTCCCTCAGGATGTCCATTTCCTTCCAAGGCTCCAATGCTTCTGGTTAAGAATCTCCCTGTTGGGACTCTCAGGACTTGCAACTGTGGACATTTCTATTCGAACTTCCATCAAGATCATGCACACAAGCATCCATTCCCTCCTAGAATGATCAATAATTATTACATACATTCATCAATGTCTCTCCTCTTCCTGCCATTCATTTCCATGCTCAGCTCAAGAGCATACGAACTAGCAACTATGAGTGAAGAGGAAGAAGAACAAGAGAACAAAATGAACCAGGGGAAGAAGACAAGAAGAGAACCCAAGAAACCCCCAAGGAATGTTTATATAATCACAAGAACCAAAAACCACATGGCCTCCCCCAAGAAGCTTATGTAACCACTTTTCTCTGTAAAATAAATTATGGGTAAATAAATAATAATAAATAGAACTTCGCCCCTCAATCCCCCTCTCTTTTTAAATCATAGCCCTGTATCTATTTTTTCCTTGTCCATCTTGTAGCCAACAATGTATTTTATTAATGTATATGAAGTGTTGCATTTCCTAGGAATCTGGCCCATTTTTGACTTTACCGGCTCACCAACCTAAGTCATAGTTACACAATACATTATAGTTCATAAGGGTTAAAAATAGGGTTTTGCATCCCCCTCCCCTTATTTTTCCATTGTCCTCAGTTCACAACACCATTCCAATGTTAGTAACATTACAAATCTAGGCCCTCTGGCCTTAATCCACACAGGCTATCCAAGCTAATATTATATACATAGGCACTCTGGCCTAAAATTAAACATGTATCCATATGCATTTCGACCCAAAACATGTATAATGATCTTCATAATTTATAATTTTGGCAGTAGTTCCAACCGACAAGCTCTCCTTCCCTCTCATCCCTACACAACCCAAAGAAATGAACCCCTTTATTTGCCATGCAGTCCCTCATGCTATTCCACTTCTCTCTAGGGCTTCAATGCACTCGTCCAGGAAGATTCAGAGTTGTGTCTTCCAGAACTCCAACTGCAACAAGTCCATTGGAATTTATTCCTTCCATGCCTTTGTCATTTAATTTCTCCAACATCACCTTCTTTCCTCTCATAGTATGGTAATTTTCTAGATCCTCAACATTCATCGTTTTCCTACAACATTTCAAGTCAGCAAGCATATCAGTTCACAATGCGTGCATAAAATTCTCGTTCTTTCTCATAATGTAAGAGTAAATTTTTATAATCCAATACAATACTTATCTGTGCGGTTCTTGGAGTTGCATCCATATGGTTGTATTGTTAACTTGGCTCATTGTTTTCGTTTGACATACCCATTATGTGCATGACCCCAATCAAAAGCTATCAAAGTCTCCTCTTCCTTGTGGTCACTCACCTTCCAGGCCCAGACTTAGGCATCCCCTTTTTTGCTATACATTCCCTTAGGAAATCCATCTTGCCTGTCCAAGGCTTTCTTGCAAAAGAAGATTTCTAGAGACTTTATTGAGTCTTACAACTAAGGCGACTCTTTGGCATGTGTTACCGCAACACAACATATTCTAGGGTGATCATGGCTTAGCACAAGGTCCTCATCTCCCAACAATATCCTTTTCCATGCTTTCCAACTTGCATATCCAACATCTCATCTGTATTATACACATACAGTCATCATGAGATATCATTATAACCATTTCTAATCATAAATGTCAAATATGTTTTATACAGGAAAAAAAAAATTTCCAAGCATGAGTTGTTTTCTCATAGTGTTTGGCTCTGGAGCTATATATATTAGTATTCCTTATGGGCTTCCATCCCTGCCATATTCAAGACCATCCTACCTACAATTTTCTTGATTTACATTCAACCAAAAAAGTTTGTCAATAATTTATTAAATTATAATTCCCAAAACTGTTTTATATAGGAAAAAAAAACTTCTAGACATGAGATTCTGCTCATAACAATTTGGCTCTTGCAGCAATAGGCATTGGAATTCTTTATGGGCTTCCAAAACTACCATATCCAAGATCCTTTCCTCCTGTAATTTCAACATTCCTCAACCAAACAAATTGTCAATATCTCATGTACAATATATATATATATATATGTGTGTGTGTGTGTGTGTGTGTGTGTGTGTGTGTGTGTGTGGCAACAATTGAAAAGAAAATCACAAAGTGATCTTAGAATTGTTTACAACTACAATTAAAACACTTCCATCAATCCAACTATCAATTGGAATGAACTCATCATTACCTATACATGTATTATTAGCCAATATTTTCTTTCTTCTATCCAAAAATATTTTTATGACTATGTCCCCTCAACAGAGCTTTTCTGTAATTTATCATTATGCAGCTTCTTTGACCTGCAACTTAATTGTTGTAATATCTAATAGTTCCTGGAGTGTTTTCAACTTCATGAGTTAACAATACTCACATCATGTCAACTATAATCATTTCTATAGTATATACATGCATTTGCCCAAATGCATTCAATGATTCATGAAATATCACTTGTAACATTTTTAATATCTCCAAAACTGATCTTGAAATTGTAACAACATCAATCCAATCACCTTCAGCTAGTATTCATCTTAAATATAATTCCTCTATCCATCATTACGTATTTTTAGCACCACAATATTTTCTTAAGGCAACAATTAATAAGATAACAATCAATGTGCCAATACCCATGGCCACATCTACACAATGCATCCATGCATTGACTACATAATACCACATAAATATGTCATGCATTCCCCCATGATGAGTTGGAAGGTCTGGCCAATGACTCAACACATAATCCACACACTTCCTACTGCTTTCCTAACTATTTGGTTAGCTTCCTTTTCCATACAAACACAACACCAAGAATATAATCCTTAAGTGCTCTTCAGTGTTGGCAAGGAGGTTGCAATAAAACATCAAATATACAGTAGATACCATTGATCACTCACATAGCACTATATCCCTTCCATATCCAACCATATTATGGTCTCAGACATGACTAGCTCTATGGATATTCATTGTTATATCAAGAGTATGTCTCCTGACTTGACCTGGTTATGATCCCATAACCACACATAACATAATATGCAACAAACATTTATCTAAATGTATTCTAGCATCAACAACATTTGCATACTCTAGGCCTTTGACCATTACGTATCAATTTAAATATTGAAATTAGCTGAGGGAATTCTTACCTCAATCACCTTCAACATGTATGCATCAATATAAACTAAATGCGTACCTGCCTGGTTGTTATCAACCTACTTATTTCTATTTGACCAAATGATATTTGTAGAGGCTCACAAGCATCCTCCTTCATCATTTTTATCACCATTCTAGCCACCCTCATGGGCCTTCACCTAGATGGAATTCACAAGCAACATCAACATCCACATCTTTAACCCTGCTATATTAGTTTTCCTGAATACATAGTCCGTCATTAGTCATACTTAAACATTATTTCATAATAATAGACTATTCTAATTTCACCAGCATGTTATATGCATATCCAAGCATGTACATATGAAAAATTACACCTCCATATGCACCAAGAATTCACTATCATCATGCCTACTAATGCATATGCATTTTAACTTCATTGTATGCCTCATGCACTCTAGTGCATTTATGTTTCAATTCACTTATTTATTTATCTATTTATGTTGTAGTTGGTTGTCCTTGAACTCCATATCCTTGTTGCCTTATGTGCTCCCATTCTGTTCATCTGCACTATGGTTCCTTGGGTTTGAACACTTTTCCAACCATGTTCCACTTGGCCATTCTTTCCCACTTAGTACCATTTCCCAACGGAAATCCATTTTCATTCAATGCCACTTTTCAGGTGAGAGAGCATTCCAATTTCTCTGCATTGGCATCCTGCTTCCACTGTGAACTCTAATATCATAAGTGAATTTCTTTCACTAAGTACTTTTAGACACGTATATAAGTCATATCTAACAAATCCTTCCGTGGAAATCCTATGCTTGATGTTGGAGCCACTTTTGTTTTTTCTAGCCCGTCTCAAATTTCATGTCTCAATGCTCGAAATCAAAAGATGGTTTTCGTATTTTCCATCTGTGGTTTCAAAATCTCTGAAGTCTTATCACGCAATAAGCGATAATTATTGTACTCTTGAGGCGAGTTCTACTTTTCGTCAAAATTTTCCCCTTTTTGTTCTACCTCGGGATTTCGTAGGTTGGATGCTATAGATCACGTAGTTCACAAGTCCTGAGCAACAAAACGGCGAAATCGCTTTAAATTTTTACCCAGGGCAGTAACGAGAGTAAATTTTTCCTAAATCATGATTAAACATCATCGGGTCTTCGCGCCTCGGCATTCACTAAATCCAAAAGTCTTATTATCGTAACCCCGATGGCCGAAACCACAAAGTCCTTATTTTAGTAACCCATGTCAAGGTTAAAGGTGAAAGCTAAGCCATGGTTAAGTTCCGTTGGCAATTTTCCACTCGACATTTTCTCTTTAAAAAGATACACTGTCTAAGCCCCGACTCGCAAAGTCACAATAAATATATAAACATCCAGGAATAGTTGGAAGCTAGACAACGCCAACACATAAATCTTCCCTAGTTTCCCTCGCCGACGGTTGACATTTCTCTCTCCTCTACCCTTTACCCACTTTCGGATGCCTAGACACTGTACTTATAAGCCTTAAGTACAAACTCTGGAACAACATATTTTTGGCGCCATTGTCGGGGACCGAAGTTATGAAATCTTTTTCCCTAGGAAAACGACATTTTTTTTTCGTTGAAAGTGTTACCCTTTGATAGTGAACAAAGAGTACACACCTTTTTAAGGCTTTCCAATATTACACTTGGCGACTCCACAAATAATAAACTGGCATCCGGTCAAAGGAATACCATACAAAACCTGGATGGTAAGCATATTACACCCGTTACTGATCCCCAGAAGATTCTAAAGGCAAGAGGCTCTCTTAAGCCAACCGCTGCAATCTATAAGCTTAAACACCCACAACTGAAGACTAAGAGTTCTTTTGAACCTTCAACTTCATGCAGTCCTCTCTTTGATACTAAAGATCTAACGTCAAACTGCTCTGAAGTTAGGAGTGAGATTCATCCGACAATCCCCTTAGTAAACAAAGGAAAGGGCCCTCTTGAAAGTTCATCAACAGTTGACATACCATCTTTCCTTCAGTTAAATTCCCCGACCTCACCTAATTTTGAAGTGTGTGTTACACATTCGGTTTCCACACCAGTCGGTTCTCCTGATTTCATCTCTTGCAAATCTAAGGAACTAAGTCCTCACGTTCCTTATCATTCATCGTCGGATTTTCCTCTTCACGAAGAAAATAAAGATTCACTTTTAATTTTCCGAAACCCCCTTTAAGACTTTCCACTAATAATGATGGCAACTGCTGGAGGAGGAGGTGGAGGGTTTATAGGAGGAGGTGGAGGGTCTATTGGAGGAGGAGGGGGAGGAGCTTCTGTAGGAGGAGCTGGAGGCCAAGGGCATGCCCCCCCCTCCCAGAGTGTTTGTGAAAGTTGCAACAAGATACGCTCCCTTGGTATTGCCCATTCCTCTGCACAAACTTCCCGAAAATTATATAAAAAATTTGCCAAAATTCACTGGGGAAGGAGATCTGACCGTAGCCGAACATATTAATTTCTTTGATCAATTCATAGACATCCTAGGTATTGAACATGAGGATGTGTATTTGAGACTTCTTGTCCAAACCTTCGAAGACCAGGTCTGAACTTAGTTTCGGAGTCTACCTGCAACATCTATCTTTTCTTATGACGCCTTGGAAGATTCTTTCCTCAGACAATGGGGAGAAAGAAACGACCACCTATATTATTTAACCGAATTTGGGTCTTTAAGAAAAAAGAGTTCAGAAACAATCATGGAGTTTATTCAAAGATTCAACAAGTTGTATAACAAAATCCCAGCCGAGGTTAAACCACCCCAACCCGTGGCCAAAGTAACTTTCGCAGGGGCTTTCTATCGGATTTTGCACTCCTTTTGAGAGAAAGAAGGGGAGCCACCCTAAACCGAATGCAGGATGACACTGTAGAAATTGAATCTAATATGATGGCTTCTGGCAAGCTTAAAGCTAGAATAGAAACTGGAAACCGAGAAACTAAACGCTTTAGAGAACAAGCAAGTCCATCAGGGTCTAATAGATCCACAGAAAACAAAGTAGACGATATGGCCAGGGTAATTAAAGAACTGTCTAATAAAATATCCAGAATGGAGCTAGAACAGGCCAAAGCTGATTCTTTCACCAAAAAGGATTTCAAGAGGAACCCCAACCCCCCGAACCAACAAAGAGAGATAAAAAAATACAAGCTCCCCTAAAGAGCGAAAATTTTATAAGAGCGAACGATCTCCAAGATTTCAGAGATTCGGATAATGATGTCACGAACTTCGGTGATGACTGCACACAACCGTATCTGACTAGAGAAGATTATGAGAAATCTCTAAACACTCAACAACCGTCGAATAAGGGTGAATAAAGTGATCATACCGACCTTTGTGAATCTCAACAAGAAACTGAAATGATAATGGCTGAGATCCAACCTAAGTACAACTTGAGATCTAAGAGTAAACCCATTTCAACTACTCAACCGAAGAAAATCCTCCCAAGAGGTCAAACTTACGAGCCTACTCCGGAAGAGACCCTATTACCTAAAAAAAAAGTGAAAGTAGTAAGCAAACAAGAATCCGAAGGGGGGAAAGTTGAAACCCAAGCACAAGAAACCGAAACATTAAATAAAATTACGCCTTCAACCAAGACCATGAGTAATAAATCGGTCCAGACGAATAAGTTGGAAAGGAAGGATTCAGAAGTCTCAACTAAAGAAACAGACAAGGTGAGTGGAGTCTTCAGTTTTGAAAACGAGATAAGTAAAATTAAGATACCAACCCATCTGGTAGAATTAGAAAAAAACCTCGTTTATCGGAAGCAGATTACCAAAGTGATGGGTGTCTCAAAGCTAGAAAGCCAATTTGATGTTTTAAACCTGGAGGATGACAAACCTAACATCACTTTTGGTCCACATTTTGAAGGGGCCAAAGACACTATTGCTCCCTTTTATAGCACTTTAAATGTATATGATCAATTGCTACATAATTGCATGTTAGACTCCGGGGCCTCCCGTAACGTTATGCCTAAAATTATTATGGACAAATTGGGTCTCCAGATCACCAGACCTTATGGAGATCTTTATTCTTTTGAATCAAGAAGGGTTAAGTGTCTGGGAATGATAAAGGATTTAGTAGTCACCCTGGCACAGGTCCCGGTTAAGAGTATCTTGATGGATGTGGTTATTTATGATATTCCCCCTAAGTATGGATTACTGTTGTCTAGGTCATGGGGAGCCAGGTTGGGGGGTTCTCTTCAATTGGATATGATGTTTGCCACAATTCCTTTGTTTGGTGGAAAATTTACTCGGTTGTACAGAGAGACGAGGTTAGCATATACAGTAAGCGACCCTCAAAATCCGAACAATTTCCCTATTTACATTGCGGATCAAGATTTAGGAAATTGTATCTTATCTTTTGATGATGGTTTAGATGGTTGTCCAGAGGAAAACGATATAGATCAGGAAGAGTCAATTTACATGAAAGAGGATCTGTGTAGCACCAGTGTCTGGAAAATGTATTTTGATGGTGCCTCATCTTGTGAAGGGGCTGCTGCAAGAGTGCTTTTAGTAGCTCCCGAAGGAAAGTTCGTTGTTCCTTTTTCTTACAGACTGCAGTAGGATATAGATTATACTAACAACGTATGTGAATATGAAGCATTGGTCTTAGGATTAGAGGCTGCCAAGAAGCTAAAAATAAATAACTTAGAGGTATACAAAGATGCAGATTTAATATTCAAACAGATAAATCGACAGTACCAAGCCAAGCATCCCAGATTAAGATCATATAGGAATTGTGCCTGGGATCTGATGGAAAACTTTTTCTCGTTCGTAAATATCTACTTCATCCCACGCACAAAGAACTTACATGTTGATGCATTAGCTAAAGCAGCTTCAACCTTCTCTCCTCCCATGACTTTCAAATTGAAGTATCACATAGAAATCAGCCACAGACCATCTATACCAGACAATATCCAGCACTGGCAGGTTTTTGAAGATGATGAACAAATTAGGAAGTTTCTTGAAGCAGTAGGAAAATTTTCCAAAACTCATGCAGACCAAGAAAATCAAAATGACCTGATATAGATCATGCAGGAAGGGGAGGATCCAAAAGCTTTCCGAGACAAAATCTCAGATCATCGCATGCTGGTTCTTAAAAACAACTAGATTCTGAAAGGATTGATTCCTCTGGAAAGACTTTTTGATCAAAACGACATACCTGTAAAATCCACCTTACAACCCCAACCAGAAGAAGTGGAGGATTGTGATATAGGAACCAAAGAAGAATCCAGGATGGTAAAAATATCCAAATTCCTCCCTCTTGAAATAAAAATTAAGTATAAAGACCTACTCAAACAGTATAAGGATGTTTTCACCTAGTCTTATGATGAGTTAAGGACATACGACACTTCCGTAATTGATCACAAGATACCTCTAAATCCTGGGGTCAAACCATTTAGGAAAAAGCTTATACAGATCAACCACATTTTGTTACCTGTGATCGAAAAAGAATTTAAGAAACTTTTAGACGCGAAAATAATAGTACCTCTGAGATATTCAGACTGGGTAGCAAAACTGGTCCCGGTCAGGAAAAAGAATGGGGAAATCAGACTGTGTGTGGATTTCAGAAATCTGAATAAGTCGTCTCTTAAGGACAACTATCCATTTCCCAAAATGGACCATGTGCTAGAAAAGGTAGTTGGAGCCAACCGAATGTCTATGATTGACGGGTTCTCTGGTTATAATCAAATCACCATGAATGAACAAGATAGAGAAAAAACTGCTTTCACTACACCATGGGGTACGTTCATGTATGATAAAATGCCTTTTGGTTTGATGAATGCAGGGGCCACGTTCCAGCGCACTATGGACATCACTTTCATCGGTGAAAGGGATAAGTTCGTAGTCATTTATCTTGACCATTTGACGGTTTTCTCTAAAACCGACGAAGAACACTTGATACATCTTAAACAAACATTCGAAAAATGCCGTAGGTTTGGTCTATCTTTAAATCCAAAGAAATTACATTTCTCCATGCGGGAAGGTAAGCTTTTGGGTCATATCGTATCTAGGGATGGAATCAAGATTGATCCTAAGAGGATTGAAGTGATAGATACTATAAATATTCCCAGAAATGTAAAAGAGATTCAATCTTTCTTAGGAAGAATAATTTTTTTACGAAGATTTATCCCGAATTTCGCTGAGATTGTGAAACTAATCACAGGTATGTTGAAAAAGGACAGCGAAGTAAAATGGACAACCGAGGCCAAAGCATCGTTCACACATATTAAGAAATTCATAAGCGAGGCACCTGTGTTAGCGAGCCCCAACTATCTAAAAGATTTTCTTATTTTCTCAATTGCCTCTGAACACACGATTGTCGCGGTGCTCCTACAAAAGAACGAAGAAGGTTTCAAACAAACAATCGCTTTTTTCAGCAAGAGCCTTATAGATGCAGAACTGAAGTATGATATAATAGAAAAACAAATGTACACCATGGTAAAATAATTAAAGGAATTCAGAACATATGTACTACACTCCAAGATAATTGCGTACGTACCTACTAGTTCTGTGAAAGATATTTTGGTACAACCAGACAACGATGGAAAAAGAGGGCGATGGCTCGCCAAAATCCAAGAATTTGATCTGGAAGTCAAACCGACCAAATTGATAAAAGGGCAAGGCCTGGCCAAACTCTTAGCTGAGTCGAATTTCAGAGCCCTAGGTATTAGTTGCCTACGGGAAGGCGATGAAGACATGAACCTAAACGAGTAGAATGAGCAAACAAGTCCAAACAAGATTGAAGAGAAGTTCATATCGTTAGGCTGGTACAGAGACATAGTATCATACCTGCTAACTCTAAAATGCCCAAATGAGCTATCACCATTAAAAGCCAGGACTTTAAAACTTCATGCTGTTAAATATTGTATCACCGAAAGTCAACTTTATTGGAAAGATCCACTCGGTTTCTTGTTAGTCTATTTAGTCGAATCAAAAACTCAGCGGGTTATAGATGAGTTTCATGAGGGAGTCTATGGGAGGCATCACACTTGGAGAGCTACAACTTACAAAATTCTGAGGGCTGGGTACTACTAGCCAAAACTTTTCTTGGACATTAATGCCAAAGTCCGAGCCTGCAACCCTTGTCAACTATTTGCGGGTAAACAGAAGCTCCCAGCACTGCCTTTAGTTCCAGTCAAAGTTGAAGCCCCATTTCAACAATGGGGTCTAGACTTCATAGGCAAGATTAATCCCCATTCCAGTGCTCAACACAATTGGATCTTAACCACAACAAATTATTTTACTAAATGGGTGGAAGCCATTCCAACCAAAAGGGCAACAGACTTGGTGGTAATCGATTTCTTAGAAGACAATATTTTGTCTAGATTTGGTTGCCCCTGAAAGATAGTTACAGACAATGCTCAAGCCTTTAAATCTATGGCTATGATCAGATTCTGTCAAAAGTATAACATCGTTCTTGGCCATTCCACAACGTATTACCCCCAGGGAAAAAGATTGGCCGAGTCATTTAACAAGAGCCTAGTAAATATAATCAAGAAAGTATTGGATGAAAACAAAAGGTCTTGGCATGTGCACTTAAAATAAACATTGTGGGCGAATCACATAAGAAAAAAAAGGTCTATCGACATTTCTCCTTTTCAGATGGTATATGGGACAGATGTTGTGCTACCTATAAACCTAGCACTTCGAGTGATGAAGTTATGGCAAGATCAAAATGAAGAACCCAACCATGTCAGCAGGAGGATAAATCAACTAATTTAGGTTCAACAACATAGGGTCGAAGTAGATGAAAAGTTGCAGAAATACCAAGATGACATGAAGGCATTATTTGACCGCAGAGCAAAGGACAAATATTTCCTCCCAGGTGATTTAGTATTAAGGTGGGATGCAAGAAAGGAAGAAGAAACAAAACA
>JZKD02S1641972.1:89294-119155 GCA_000966675.3 Picea glauca
TAGTGAAGCAATATCTGAGATATCTATAAGGTTGTTATACATGAATATCACTCTACTCTGGTAACCAATTCTTTTTAAAAACCTAATCTACATCCCAAGTTCAGACGAGACTTCCTAATTAAAAACATATAATCTTCTTCTTTTGATGCAAGTTGATAGCCACAAGATCTGTTGGGTCTCCTAGAACTGTTTTGATTGTCTTAAGGTAGACCTGAATTTATTAACGGGAAAGGGAAAGTCATGAAAGGGACTACGACTAAGTTTAAAAAGAGTACCAGAGTTTGAAAATCTTTTCAAGGTAAAAAACAAAGTCTCTTTCCCCCTTCGATACCCTGTTCTCAGGAACCTTTTCGCTTGATTGAAGCTATTAACTCCATTTACCCAATATTGGCACGTGGTCTACTGTTCTTCCCATCTTACAAGAAAATGAGATCCCTAGTTGGAGCCTATGTTGGAGTCGCCTTTGTTTTTTCTAGCCCGTCTCAAATTTCATGTCTCAATGCTCGAAATCGAAAGATGGTTTTCGTATTTTCCATCTGTGGTTTCAAAATCTCTAAAGTCTTATCACGCAAGCAGCGATAATTATTGTATTCTCGAGGCGAGTTCTACTTTTCGTCAAAATTTCCCCCTTTTTGTTCTATCTCGGGTTTTCATAGGTTGGATGCTATAGATCACGTAGTTCACAAGTCTCGAGCAATGAAATGGCGAAATCGCTTTAAATTTTTACCCAGGGCAGTAACAAGAGTGAATTTTTCCTAAATCATGATTAAACATCATCGGGTCTTCGTGCCTCGGCGTTCACTAAATCCAAAAGTCTTATTGTCGTAACCCCGATGGCCGAAACCACGAAGTCCTTATTTTAGTAACCTGTGTCAAGGTTAAAGGTAAAATCTAAGCCATGGTTAAGTTCTGTTGGCAATTCGGCACTTGGTGTTTTCTCTTTAAAAAGCTACACTGTCTAAGCCCCGACTCGCGAAGTCACGATAAAGATATAAACATCCAGGAAAAATTGGAAGCTAGACAACACCAACACATAAATATTCCCTAGTTTCCCTCGCTGAAGGTTGACGTTTCTCTCTCCTCTACCCTTTACCCACTTTCGGATGCCTAGACACTGTACTTCTAAGCCTTAAGTACAGACTCTGGAAGAACACTTGACACAGAGAGATTATTCACACACCACCTCTTAAGCTCTTTGTTTTCTTCCACATCATTCTTGCAACTATATACACATCTCTACCTTCAAGGCTATGGAGCATTAATTTTCCTTTCTATGCCCATTAATGACATTATTCACCTGCTGGCTTCATGTCCCATGTGAGGGTTCTTTCTTTTGTAGTACCTCATCCAACTTCTGCAAGCAATGTCATGCCTCCATGACCCTAACATCTGATCCTATTCTTGAATTGATTTGGTTATACCTTTAATCCTGAAACACCTGCAAGAAACCATCTTGTTAGAACTATACATATCATACAAGAATTGTCAATTAAATTTACAGGTACCTTTTCTGTTTAATTTATGAAGAAAAATTATATCAATGTTCATATTATAACAAATCCCTGTTATTTTCCTCTAAATCCTCGAAATAAGCTTTCCAACGATTGTACTCTTACCCCAATCAAATATCAGAGCTGAAAGTTAGGGCTTCCTAAGAAACCACTTTCATCCCCTTTAGCTGATATAGAAAATCGAGAACTGCAGAGGTTCTTCCTTCAAACCAAGTTCCATGTGACCACGGATTGAAACCATGGGCTTAATCACCCTTTAGCACCCCTCTCTTTGTTTTTGTACATAGGAGCTTGCGCGAACACCAAGTATGAGGGTTGGTTTACTTCTAGGACCTTTTTACCTTAGCATGAGACCAACGTTGGGACCAAGTCCTCCAGACTTCGGCCTTTGACTGTTTTCCCCTATCAACTTTCATTTTCCCCTGAAGTTTCACTTCGTGGAATCCTTTAATAACTGCACTATAAAAAACAGACGGTCGAGATTTAATCTCTCGCCGAATGGACAATCCTGCCCACATCTAGAGGCTTTAAGAAGTTCAATGGATATGACTTCATCAAGTGTTGAGATAGATGACACTCAACCAATTCATAAATTGGGCACTCCAGGGTATTTCCATTCTCGAGTCTTCCACTTCCCTAGAGTGGCAATCCACCGAAGTAATTACCTCTTCTCCCCCTGTTGGATCCAACAGTCACAAGAACTCCCAGCGAGTCTTAGATCAACAAACCACGTGAATTCGCTACTCTGGGACTCCATAAGATTTCAAATCTCGAGTCACTCAACTCCCTGGAGTGATATTTGCTGAAGTTCTTACTCCATCCTTCCATTACTTGATCTAATGGTTGAGAAAGGTCCCGAAGGGATCTTAGATCAACAACCTGCATTCCTTCACAATTTCAGGCTTCGACACATTTCACTGGTAGAAACTTGAAAACCCCTGGAGTACCAAGTATCTGGACTACAAGATCTACTGCCATGTGTCTTCTCAAATCAATGGTTGTTATGTACTCCAACCTTCGGGCCTTTGGGAGTTCCTAACCCAACGCATATTGCCACATATTTTTCCTCTGGAGTGCCCAGTCTCCAGATTGCATGATCTGTCGCCACGTGGTGAAATAATAGAAGTAGACATGTGGGCCAATCAGGCTGGTGACACATGTCACGTTTTAACTGACATTTCAATCCTCCACGGGTTCAAAACTCCTGACACGTGGCAGACATCTCGTGTTTCCACGCTATCCCAGGTGACGTCCACGAGCCACATCACTTTGGAATTTTGAGCTTCAGAAGATTTACGCTTGCATTCCAGGGTCCACATCACCTCCAGGTTACGTCATCATGCCCCACCAATTTGAATCTTCGAGCTTCAGGACTTCGGGCTTCGAGAGTTTCCACACTAACACACTCCAATTCTCCCAAACTCTGAATTCCCGAACTGGCCAGTCTACCGACACGTGTATCCCTTATCGAATGGTCCATATTAACTCCAGAATTTGGGACTTCGGGAGATTTTGCTGTAAAGATCAATGACCATGAGTGATTGCAGAGACTCAACTCACTCACTCTTTAATTTTCTTGTCAATCTCTGCAAAGCGAAGATTCTCATCCGTAGTGGGATCAATATCCACCATTGATCTGTTGAACCAACAAGATCAACGATCCAGAGTGATTGCAGGCTCACAACTTGCAGAAACTTTAATTTTCTTCCTGATCCCCACAATGCTTCGCAATCTTCGATTTCTCTCCAATGAGATCTGACAGTTGTGACTTAACCTTTGCTTCGCCTTCATCAGACAACTCCTACTCACCGGTCCTCTAATCCAACGATCCAGATCACTCTTGATCCCACAATGTTGATCTCTCCCGAATTCGAAAGGGATAGTCACAATCCTTCGATCCCTGACAAAGGATCTATGACGTTTTATCTTCTGCATGGACTCTGCAACACCATTCCTCCTTATCTTTTCAACTTCAAGGTCGTAAAATGATCTCAACCATGAGACTCTGACCAACATACCTGACCCATACTGACCTGGTGTTTCAACTAGAAGCTCTGATACCAATCTGTAACATACCCAACCACCCACAGGCGAGGCACACTGCAGTCCCAAGTATCTGTTTTCTGATCTTATCTCGAAATCAAAGGAATGTTCATGAACATTAGAGGCATGAAAACCACATGCATAAGACAATATTCATGCTACAATGTAAAGAAGAAAACAACGTGCCATGCACAAAAAATATCCATCAGACAGGCACATTAAAAATACATATCTTAAATATAATTAAATACACAACGGAAATAAATATTACACAGAAAACACAGAGAGCACTTATATTTGAAATTAAATGTTCACCAACTGGCTACAGACCAAGGATGTTCCTCCCAACCATAAACATTGTTGTTCATTTACTCTCAACAACATGTCACCCCCGAGCCAGGGCTATGAATCCACAAGGATGGGTCCTAGGCCAAGTCTAAACACATAACAATTGGCTAAGTAGCTCTCAGGTTTCCCAACCTCACAAAAAATCCTAATTTCCAGCTCTCTTTCTCCATCAGCCTGCACAACCCCAAGAAATGAACACCTTTCTCTACCATACAGTCCCTGAGGCTGTTTTATTTCTCTCCAGGGTTCTAGTACTACTAGTAAGGAAATATCTCTACTGGAAACTCCAAGGACTCTCATATGTGGACAGTTCCATCTGAACTATCATCAATATCATAACTAACATGCCTCTCAGCACTCAAGCTATCACATTCCTTTCAACACTCACAACAATCCAAGTACACCAGCTCTCTTCTACCCATCCTGCACCACCCTAAGAGAATGGACCCCCTTCTATGCCACGTAGTCCCTTAGGCTGTCCATCTCCTTCCAAGGCTTTAGTGCTTCTGGTTAAGAATCTCCCTACTGGGACTCTCAGGACTTGCAGCTATGGAAAATTCTATCTAAAATGACATCAAGATCATGCACACATGCATCCATTCCCTCCCAGAATGATCAATAATTATTACAACCATTCATCAATGGCTCTCCTCTTCCCGCCATTTGTTTCCATGCTTATCCAAAAAGTGTACAAACTAGCAACAATGAGTGAAGATGAAGAAGAACAAGAGAACAAAACGAACCAAGGGAAGAAGATGAGAAGTGAACCTAAGCAGGCCCCAAGGAATGTATATATAATCACAAGAACCAAAAACCACATGGCCTCCCCCAAGAAGCTTATGTAGCCACTTTTCTCCATAAAATAAATTATGGGTAAATAAATAATAATAAACAAAACTTAGCCCCTTGATCCCTCTCTCTCGTGGAATCATAGCTCCCTATCTCTTTTGTCCTTGTCTGTCTTGCAACCAATGGTGTATTTTATTAATGTATATGAAGTGTTACATTTCCTATGCACTCTAGCCCCTTTTTGACTTTACCGAATCACCAACCTAAGTCACAATTACACAATACATTATAGTTCATAAGGGTTAAAACTGAGATGTTACAAACATGTCTTTATTTGTGACTGCCTTTGTCAACTCCATTGAGGTTGACACTGCATAAACTTGAAGTTACTATGTCACACTCGTCTGAAATACATATAAAACTTCGACCCACAACTGAGATAACACTAAGTCAATATGACTTAGTGCCTTGGCTTTCTCTTTCAACTATGTTGTGGATAAATCTAAGGCTCCGGTCATTATCTTCTTGACTCATCTTTCTCCTAATACGATAGATGCCATTTGTTGCACCTCAATTGTCTGCGATGTATTATCTGTCTATACTTGTTTTCTTGTCTGTACTAGTGCAAGTATCGTGGTATCCAAAATTTGTCGCAACGCAACAATTTGCACTTACATGTCTGAATTCCTTTCTTCTTGTTGTTTTGTCACAAGATCAAAAGATTCATCTCTTGTTTCCTTAACTTGGTTTGCAATTTTCTCAATATCTTACAATCCAACTATACAAAGTTGAACATTTAGTGCAAACAATGTAAATGCCACGTGCTAGGTGAAGAAAATTCATGTAGGTAGTCGGTATATTTATTGCATGCATTCATGATAAGGTGAAAATAAATCTTCAATACTAGGAAAAAACCCTACTTCCTCTTTTCTAGCCATAGATAAGAGTTCAAAACACATGAGTGATGTGGAACGAACTACGCTAAAAATTGAGCAATATGGTTGCATTTTATGTTACAATTATACAATATGGAGTAAGAAAAACCTTAGAATGACATAAAACAATGGAATTAAATGAGAAATGATCATTTGATTATTCAAAATGGAATTTGAACAATGAGATATCCATACCTAATTTCAAATCCTCTACCATCAAGACCATCAAGACCATCAAAACCATCTTCTAAACAATGAGATATCCATACCATCAAGACCATCTTCTAAACCATAGCTCTCACTCAAAACCACAACGCCAAGTACCAGTGCTTATTGTTTGAGTGAATGCATTGGAGTGAATTTTATGTTACAATTATACAATCCCCATCAAGTAAAACCTTATAATGATAAGAAGAAATAACTGTATAAATTAGGAGAAGATGGAATATTGATGGAGAATATATTAGAGAATGGAGAAGATGTAGAAGAAGAGTTCATTTAAGCATGGAGAATATGTATTAGAGCATGTCTACGTATTAGAGCGTGTATACATAGACATAGTGGTATCCATGTTGTAATGCATTAAAAGTATCTGTATCCATATTCTCCATGTGCATGGTATCCATATTCATTGAAGCATGGAGAAAATGTATCGGAGAATGTCTGTGTATTAGAACATGGAGGAGATGTAGTTACTCCTCTTTGCACAAGGTCTTCCTTCTCCTAACTTAAATCACACAAACATGCTATGATACTAATTTTTAACGTACCCGTCTCCCTGTTGAGGCACATTACTACAAATTTCTACTCTGATACCAATTTGTAATGTAGCATGCATATCCCATGATTCATCCAGATGGGGACCTCTGATTTGTTAATATGAAAAATTAGAGGCTAATTCATACAAAGGCCAAGATACCAATTTGATATCATGCACATGCGAATATGTATCAAAGCATGGATACACAGACATGCTCTGATACTAACTGGAATTTTACCTAGGAAGCTCATGTAACTTCTTTTCCCAACTAATTCCAAGATGGGTTTCATAAAATATTATAATTTTTCTAGCCCCTTTAGGCCTCCCCTCTCTCGTGGAATCATATCCCCCTAATAAATCTATCCTTGTTCGTCTGAACTTTTTTTCTTCAAAAGTTCAAAAGACTCTTGTAGGTGTACATATATACAAAATTTTCATCAAAATTTAAAAAATAACTGCAAGTATGCCTCTCGTGTAGCATTTTCTAGCTCCCATGTTGCTTCTTTAGGATTGTAGCATGTTCACTGAACCTTTATCCAAGAAGCTCATGCAACGTATTTTTTCAACTAATTCCAATATGGGTTTAATAAAATATTTCCTTAGTGAATTTTTTCTAGAACTACATTTGGGGGATAGCCAGTTTTGCTAAAAATTCTGAAGTCTTGAGAAAAATGAAAAAATGACAAAGTTGACAATTCCTTATTGATATAGAGTTTGAGTGGCACATTATAATTACAATCTAGAAGTTGTTGTGTACTCACACTCAAGAGTACAATATATTCCCAATATAAAATATTTCTTGTTTTCTAACACATCTTCTTCTACACGTGGAAGAAGTTGGCCTCTAAGTTAAATTGCACCAATGAAGAAAGTAAGTTGGGTAAAAATGCCAATTTCAGAAAGCCGTAACTTTCAACCTAGATAGTAGAATGGGGCATAAGTATAGGTATTGGAAAGTTGATTTAAAGGAGAATAATTCTCAAGTATTAGAAGATAAAGAATTGTTGTAAGATTCCTCATAGAATGAGAAGAAAAATGACTTATATCTTTAATTGAAATTTTTTTACAATAAGCATAATTTCTAACAACAATGGTTGCTTGCACATTTTGCATAATTAGGGGTACAAGCAAAACAAGCCAAGCTAGGGATTGTAGATTAGAGACATGGAATATGAAAAAAAAAGTCTACATACATGAAATAGAAGCTAAAGGCCTAAACATCAATTTAGGTAATAAGGAAACATATTCTAATGGACGTAGAAATGCATGTCATCAAGAGAGAACAAAATGTCAAAATCAATACAAAACCAAGATGGTTCGTTATTATTGATCCTTGAAATTCTATGTGTTTTTTCAATGAAATAAATGTTTACAAGTCTGTTGGTTAGATATATGAGTTTTACCTTTAACATGATTGACCCAGGTTCAAGTCTACTGAGGTTCCAACAAAGCCTCTAAAACTATTGGCCCTCCTTGTAAACTAGAAGGCAACGCAGTACACAGAGTGCACTGTGCAGTCTCACCCAAGATAGTCTTGATGGGTGACTGCAATACTCAAGTGTTTGCAGTCCAAGATTGAGTGGATATCTGAGAAGTGTGCACTGAGAGTTCTGTTTAACTTATTAAATCAATACAATGCCATTCTCGATTATGCATGTAATATAATCAACTCATTCATTCATAATGCTAAAATCTACTCATAAACAGTAAAATAAATACAAGCATTCAATCACATAACACAAGTTTTACTGTGGTTCACCCCCTCCTGAGATACGTCCACAAAGATCTGGCTCTCAAGCTCTTCTATTATGGCAGTTCCAAAAAATACAGCATCGTGCACTTTGCAACTCATCCTCAGACGGGTCGAGATCTATTATGAGGTGGACTAGATCACACTAGGATCATCATCCTACGATATAACCCTCAAGATTCACCCTCCTTAATCCTCTACAACTCAACATCTTACAAAAAGGGATCGTATTACAGTAGTGTTTTTCCAAAACTCCCTAGAATATCTCTCTATCTCCGCTCTATCGAATATCTCTAAATCATTCCTAAGCATATCTATATATACATTTCTATCTCATCGACCATTACAATGTATTGAAAAAATCCTAACCCTAACGTCGTTAGGTTTTCCATGCATGCACATGTGCTTCTCTTCCTTCCAGTTTTCGCTTTCCTCATGCACGCCTTTCTTCCCAAAATAACCTTTCTTTCTAATTTGGCCTTCTTCCAACAGGCTCCCAACACTATCATGTGGCATGTCCCGAGCAACATAACCCCTGTGTGCTTCATCGATATCCCTGGTGATTACTTGGAGCTTCTCCATCAACTCCATTGCTTGTGTTTGGGCCTACGCAGTCTTCTCCTTGAGTGTGTCCAATACTTGCACTGCAATCTCATTGTTGACCAACCTTGCACATTATGCCTGGGTTTGTTCCTTGTATGTTTTGGCTTCCTCTTCCTATGCAATGACCTCTGCTACTCGCTCCTGGAGCATTTCCATTTGAGCCTGGCTCTCTTTTTTCTACGTCTGCGCAGTTATGAGTTCTGCCTGCAGTTTCTTCATGTCTTGCACGGCTTTGACGTGCTCTGTGATCGACATTGTCTTCTGCCCCTGTTTGAGGTCTTGGATAGTTGTGCCTATCCTTTCTCTTTCCTGGTCCCACTGCTGGACCTACTGGTCCTCTTCCAGCTTCGTCCAGAGCTACGCTTCTTTCTCGAACAAGTCATCTTCTACATAGACTTGTCATTCTATTTGTTGTATCTACGTTGTTTCCTTTGCTCCCTCACGTCTGGTGGAGTGGTAGGTGTGAGATACTCCTGAAGATTCTCGATCTCCTATTGGTATTGATTGATTGTTTGCATAATCTGATCAATCTTCTTTGTTTCCATGATTTCATCCTTCTGTGCATTCTTGGGGATCTTCTCGTAGGCTACGACCACTTTCTGCTCCATTCCCTTCATGCATTCTTTCTCTTCTTTTCTCTCAAGCTTGGCTTGCTCAAGTACCAATTCCAACCCATCTCAATTATCCTTTACCTTCTGCAATTCTTCTCTATCTGTGCGTGCATGAGACTGTACTCCTATGTAATGTTGACCTGTAGTTTATATAGTGCCTTGGTTGGTATCCACGACAATACCGACTGCAGTTGAGCCAAATCCTTTAGGGGTGTCTTCCCCATGATTTCGTCCAGGGGAAAAATGTTGGGTGTGACGTGAAATGTTGAGTTCGACTGTGCTATTGTCTGGACTGTGTCCTGCTCACTTTCTCTAGGTTCTCCTCCTATCTGTGATGCTGAAAAGATCAGTTCTACACTGTTGTCAGCTGCCTGCACTTCCCTAATCTTCCCGAGGAGATTTCGCATGTATGCTAACTCTTCTTAAATTATGTTTCTTTGGCATGCAACATTCTCAAAATCCTCGAATGTGTGATCCTGGACCACTTGGGCCACCATTTATGCATCATCCTCTGTGATTGTGTATTTTGGAGGCGTTCTATGTGCCTTTGTCTTCTTACGTGCACCCCCCATCTGGGTGGCTGACTACTTAGTCTGGCCTGGCTCTTGTGGAGGGGCACTTTATGTAGTCCCCTATGCTGCCTCGACCTGTTTCTACTGTACTTGGGGCGTCTGTGTATTTTTCTTGTTCCTCATCTGGACTCCAATCTTGGATGTCCCCCATTTCTTCTGTTGTGCCTTGTTCTGACTTGTACTTGGTTTCTTGGGCACTGTTACTTCCTGTGGTTGTGAATGTTCCTACCCTACCTCCTCAACATGTGTATGTTCCTGTCTTTCCTCCTCCTCCTCTCTTTCTACGAATATTTCTCGAGTGAGAACTGGAATCCTCCATTTGTAGTCCCAATACTTAATGGCCATTTGTATGTCTCCCTCTGTGATGTAGTAGCATAGTTGTAGCCATTGCTTGTGGGGGTCATTCCATGCCTCGATCCACATCGCATGTCCAGTGAATTTAAAGTTGGCTATTCCCTCATACCGTGAAAAAACTTCTGGTGTTATCCTCCAAGTGTTGGCGATGGTGTCCTGGAGGTTGCATAGATATCCTTCTAATATAGCTGCATTCATTCTTCTATTCTTGGCATCCGGAGCGGCTCCAATCGATAAGTATTTTGCTCTGTGGAAAGGTTTGGGTCTAGTAGTGAAAATTTCGTACTTCGTATCCTTCCATCCTGTAATGGCTATTAGGATGAGTATCCATGAATAATGAATTTTTGTCCCCAGATCCTGCACATCCTTGCAGTCGCCTAGGAACAGATTCAATAAATAAGGGCCCCAGCTGAGTGTGGTGCCCTCGACACACTGTGTTGAAACTGCGACAACCACGACCATGACTTCCTCCTTGAGACATTTTCTAAGCAGCTTGCATGCCATAATTTTTGAGGCCATTCTTGTTGCGATGTCACTAATCTGCTTGATAATGATTCTGCATGACCCTCTGTCCATGTCATATTTATTCTTCATCTCCTTGGCCAGTGATTTATCCTTTGTTTTCTCCTCAAGGAACTATGCGAGATCCATGCCCCGTGATGTTAGTCCTGTGATGTGTGCAATGACCTCTACATCTATTGAGATGAGTTGTTCCAACCACAGATCTACGCCATATGTGACTGCCATCAGCTTCTTGACACAACTATTTTCATACTGGTCTCTTCCAAAGTATGGTAGGTCCAACAAACCTAAAATACCAGTTTTGGCGAGTCTTGTTGCCCACTCGACTGGTTGATGAATTGGTTCCCCAAAGGGATCTATACCCATAGTCTGTAGGTAGACTTTCTTAGAAAACTTCGGGAACTTGTCCGCGTTCATTACATCATGGTATGAGTACCTCGATTTCTCTACATAACCTAATAAGTCTGATGCTACATGTACCCCTTCTGGTATGCACAGAAAAACAATTGTTGCGACGAGTTTTCTGCACAGTGACCTAGGTACCATTTTTTTGTTCTTTCACTGTGGTGGATGACTCGAGGTTCCAACCTCCATTGTTCGTTCTTTGACATACTGTTATGGTCAGCCATTGACATCTTCCACTGCTCCCTCATGTGGTTGTTCTGATACAGTTGTTTGTGATTCTTCTAGCATGACCACTTCTTCCTGGTTTGGAGTCGTCCCGTCGACTCTCAAAGATTATATAGGGTTTTCTGGTTTCACTTGGCTGCTTGCATCTTCATTCTGTTTGTCATGCCCCTCTTCCAACATATCAATGTCCATGCCCGCAGGTGTTTTCTACTGGGTTTATTCTACAATGAGTGTGGGGCTTACTGGTGTTGCATCAAACGATGGTATTTCGTCCACATTGACGACTTCTAGTGGCTGACATGGTTGTTGTTCGCTTCCCTGGGATTTTGATTGTGCTCTGGTCCTAACTCTGGGTTGTTTGGCTATATGGATTAGTTCTCCTTATTTGGGTGGTGCCATGGTGGTAAATTTTTTTTTTTTCACCGAGCTCAGTAGCCTTTGCAACGTCTACAACCTTCACTCTCTGCTGTGTATTCTCTATCGCTCTGTGCCCTCTCCAATTTCGCAATAACCTTTTCTTTCTCATGTCCCTGCTTTGTATTGGCATCATGTGAACCTTGTTTAATATGTTACCGTGATTACATATTCAATGAAATTTTCGTCCTTTCGTACTTGCTATTAATTTCCCTTACCGTCTCCAGTTGGCATGATTAATGTGATGTTCCTTTAGTCGTTTCTGACATTCAATTCCGATAGTTGTCATCAATTGGTGCTTCTTTTGTTGTCTCCTCCTTTTCCTTCTTGTTTTCGTTTTGAATTGACCATTGGGATTTTATTTCCAAGTGTGCATGCTCCTTCTCCTTTCGATGCACTGTGCTTATGTTGGTACCATTTCATATCATGCTTCTTTTTTTTTTTGACTGCACGATGTCTTTCAAGTTATGGGTGGTTGACTATCCTTGTACAACTTCAATCAACTCCCATTGATCATCACTATGAGTTATGTACCTCCTAAGTCCTTCAACTATACAACTCCCCCATCTGTGACAATTTTTACTTCATATGGTCCTAACTGGTGCATTGTGATTTTTCTCGTATGCTGAATGGATTTACTGTCATACATCAACACTAAGAGTCCTTCCTTGAAAGTTTTCCTCTTGATATGTCTGTCATGCCAAGTTTTTTCCCTTACTTTTTTAACTTTTGGGTGGAACCCTACTAGGATCCTATCTTCCTCCATGATACTCAGTTGACTCATCCTGTCCTATACTGCACCTCGTTCTGTCATGTTCGTAATCGCTGCTACGCGCAGATTGGGTACCAAAAATTCTAATGGTACCATTGCTTCTTATCCATACACCAGTATGAATGGCATGTGTCCTGTCAAATTTTTGCATGTGGTCCTATAATCCCACAATACTACTGGTAGTTTTAGGTCCCAATCATCCCTGTTGACATTACAGATCTTCATCAATGCATTTTCAAGGATTTTTTTAAAGGCTTCTACTGTTCCATTCACTTGTGGATGGTATGGTGTACTCTTTTGATGATGGATTTTGAACTCCTCAGTCATCGCCTTAATAGTGTTGTTAACAAAGTGAGTGCCTTGGTCACTCATCAAAATCCTTGGGAAACCAAATATAGTGATCACTTGCTCGAATAGAAAGTGTGTTGTTGTTTCTGCACTGCAATCATTGATTGGTGATGCTTCCAACCATCTTCTCAGGTATTTTGTCATAGTGATAATGTACCTTGATCCTGTCGTCTTGGAGGGTGGGTTAATTGGTCCCACAAAATCTATTTCCCATTTGTCGAATACCTGCAACATTACTTGTGGTCAGGGCATCTCGTCCCTTCTATTCAGTTTACCAACTCTCTGACATACATCACATCACTGACAGTATTATTTCAAGTCTTTGTGAATGGTCGACCACCATGTACCTGCGTGCAATACCTTCTGCACAGTAGCTTTGCATGCATAATGTCCTCCTGTTATTCCTTCATGGGATTCTGCTAAAATCCTTGGTATTTCATGTTCTAGCACATATCTTCACAATATGTTGTCTGCGCCCATTTTTTATAAGTCTCCTACAATCAACTGATAGTTTGCAGCCTGGACTACCAGGTTTTTCTTCTGCGTGGTGTTGTATTCCTGTGGCGCAGTACTTGTAGTCAAGTATTAGATGATGTATATAAAGTATTCATCAACGATCTGGACTGAAAATGATTGTGCGTCCGGAAAGTTTTCCTCTAAATTTGTATATTCCTCTCCGTTCGTGACCCTAGATAGGTGGTCAGGTCTAGCATTTAGCTTCTTGGATTGACTATTACTTCAAAATCAAATTCTTGAAATAGAAGTAGCCATCAACAGATTCTCCCGCCCAACACTGGCTTGTTGACTAGGTACTTAAGGGATGAATGATCTGTGAGCATATTAAAATGTTTTCCCAGTAAGTAATGTCTAAACTTATGCAGCACGTAGACCATAGCTAGACCTTCCCTCTTTGTATTGTTATAGTTATGCTCCAATTCTGACACTTTTCTGCTCGCAAATGCTATCAGATGATCCAATTCTCCTACTCCTGGTTGCACCAAAATAGCTCCAAGTGCTATGGCTGATGCATATACATGTATGTGGAATGCCTTCTCCTAGTCTAAGAATACTAGTATTGGCGTTGTTATCATTTTTTCTTTCAACATATCCAGAATGTGTTGACAATCCTCATTCCACTGTAACTTTGTGTCTTTCCTTAACATTTTCTCCATTGGCACGGTGATCTGCTCGTACCCTTTGATAAATTTTCTATAGTACCCTATGTGTCCCAGTGTCACTCTTAGTTGACAGATTGTTTTTGGTAGTGGTAGGTTAATGATTACTGCAATCTTTGCAGGATCTACTAGTAAACCTTTCTTTCATACTATATGGCCCAATAGTATCCCAAACGGTGTTCCGAAGATGCACTTCTTGATGTTTAATGATATCTAGCATTGAGTGAATCTTTATAACATTAGCCACAAGACCTATACATGGTATTTCAACTGACTATAGATTGTCCAATCGTCCAAGTATACCTCTATAAACTGGTGGATAAATTCCTTAAATGTAGCTATGAATACTCTGGAAAATATTGCTAGTGCATTCTTCAGTCTGAACGACATGACCGTGTACTGGTAGGATCCCCATTTTGTATAAAATGTGGTCTTGTATCTATCTTCCTGTGCTATCTTGATCCAGTGGTAGCTTGAGAATCCATCAGTGAATAAATAAACTTCATGTCCCCCTACGTTCTCCAACACTCATCCGTGAAAGGTGTAGTGAATGGGTCATGTAGGCATGCATCGTTCAACTTCCTCAAGTCGATGCATATTCTTATCCTGCCTTGTTTTTTCTCCCGAACTACCATTGGGCTTATCCATTCTGATTCTTCCACAAGTTCTATGATTCCGAATTCGAGCATTCTATCGATCTTGGCTTTAACTTTTTTCTTATAGATAAGATTTAGTTTGTACGGTCGTTGGCTGATCGGACTTGCCTCAAATCTGAGTGGTATCTTCATTTCACCCAACTCTCCTGCTATGCCCTTCATTTCTATAAATGTTGTGGGAAATAGGTCATTGTACTCACGCTGTAACTATGTTATTCTTTCCACTATTTGCTCATCCCAGTAATCTCCAATACTGGCCATTTTGGGATTCTCAATTGTCACAATGTTGACTTTCTTCACCTTGATCGACGCAAAAATTACTTCTGATTCTAGAGGTGGACCTTCCACTACTCTTTCACCTTCCACTTCCTCAAACTAAGTATCGCGTGGGTCATCTTCCTCTAGTACTTCTTCCTGCACATGGTAGCATGACAACAGTTCTTTCACTGTGTATATGTTACGCTATTGTTCCTATGTTATGAGTTGGACTTCTGGTTCCTTAATGAATATAACTCCTCTTATTTGTTTAAGTGATGCATCTATGTTGGGGTTCTCATGCTCGAATGAGAAAGTGATTGTAAAATTCTGCTGCAATATTTTCCAGCTCGTAGTTCCTCTGCGCAGTTCCTGGTCCATATACCAATTTGTTGGTATGACCTCTAGTGTGTGTATGAAGTGATGAGGCCATTCCTCTGAGGGTATCATTTTCCATAGCACTCATCACTTCTCCAAGTGTTCTGCTGGTGCCCCCTGTCCATCATACTTCTGCTGTTGGTTTCTTTTTTTTTCTGCGCCAAACCTTATGTGCAATAACCGCTTACATTGGTACCAATCCTTGATTGTTTCCTTTTTTGCACCCCACCATCTGGAAGGTGTGGCCTTGAGTGCTATATCGAGCGCTAAGAGTCTTTGATTTTCTAACACTTCATCCTTGTACTGTGCCAAGAATACTTCTAGATCATTTACCCCATGGAAACTGGGTGGTTCCCTTATCTTCGTACCTACCCATCTTCTTGTGGAAACTTCGTGTACCCTTTATTGTCAGTTCTCTAAACCTATATCTTATTCTGTCACACATGAAGTAATGCTCCGCCAACTAAGTATCCCATTTGCAGTTGGGTTTACATAATCCTCGTTGCATGCAGTTGTTCTGTACAACTTGATGATTTACTCCAAGTCTAAGCAAGTAGGTTCCACAAAACTCTCCCCTTCTGATGGGTCCAATGGCGCAATGACCCTTTATTCTCCCGACTCGAATGTCATTTTTCATGTTTTTAAGATGATTATGGCATGGTTATCGAACGCCCAATCCAAGCCGAGCAATGCTAGATATGATGTTGTGTCGTCCACTATCTCAATCACTTCGAATTCTTCTTTAGTGCGCACTCCATCCATGTCTACTGTCGCTCCTTTCAGTCTGCCAATTGGGAGGACTCTGTGTTGGTTTGCTAGTTTCAACTGAACAAGTGAATATCCTAATGTGGGCTCTCCCATACATTTCCATGTCTTCTTGGGTAATACATTGACTTTGGATCCTAGATCCAGTATGATATCTCCCATGTTGAAATATCCAATGTTGGCATTCAACCTGAACTCCCTACTTGTTCTTCTCCTTGTATGTAGGTGATTGATTGTTTTTTGTTCTAGTTTCCATTTGTCTTTATGCTACATATTTCTAGTATATTTTGCAATATTTTGATAGATGATGGATCATTTAATATTTTTACACATGATTACAAAAATACTTTGATTGTACTTACTTTTCATAGCAGCTACATTTTTTTGGTATGATCCAACGATGGAGGCATATCGTACTTTGGTACTTGCTTTGTTGTGCAGTTGAAGTCAACATGGTGTTTGAATTCATAAATTCTTGTCTGGATTGCTTAAATGTTTCCTTCTCGTTCTGCACGTCAAATTGTTTCCTTGGTTCGGCATTCTTCTTCACCCACTGATGTTGTAATGGCTCTTGTCGGATTGTGTCATTTCCTATTTTAGCTCCTCCGCGTGTAACTATGTTGATGTTTCTTCTGTCATCCCTCACTTTTGTTGAAATCCATTGAAAATTTTGATTGTTCTGATTCCTCTTTTCCTAGATCTTCCCTAATAGCATAGGACATTCTTCTGTGTCATGATCCGATGCGTGACAATACATACAAGTCGCAGGTGGGAGTGGACATTCTCTTGCATAGTGTCCTGGTTGTTGACAGTTGTGACATACCATTGGTCGTCTACCTCTTCCAAAGCCTCCTCTTTATTTTTCTCCGCCTATGTAGCTAGCTTGATCTCCTCTCGACGTGTTATACTGAGGCATCTGATTGTACTGCACAATATTGTACTGAGGCTATAGTTTGTTGTACTATGGTTGCGAGGTATTGTATGGCTGTTGTTCAGTATTGTATGGGGATGGTACTTAGTTGAACTGAGGTGTGGCTTGCCCGTTCATCATTTCTTCCTACACCCTATATGCAACTGATGTCCTCTCTCTCATCAAATCCATAGTTCTACAGTCTTTTTCATCGTCGCCCACTGACTTGAAAAAGTTTCAATATGAACTCTTTGGGACTGTCTGGTATTTCTACATCATTGGGCAGTGATATGTATTGTGGCTTGGTTTCTTACATATTTCACACCATAGTCCCCCTGTTGGTAATGGATTTGGCATCCCTGCTTCCATATACTGTGTGAATGTTGGACATTCGTTCTTATGGTGTCCTTCCATCCTACATGTGGTACACTAAACAACTTCTTGTTTGTCCTTACTTTTGTTCTAGTTTAGCTAGAACGTTAAGTTCTTCAAATCCTCCTTCAACTCTTTGATGGATGGATCTATCTTCTGATATTGGTTTTCTTCCAGTTGCAGGGCTACCTGGAGAGCCTCTGCCTACATCTGAAACTTTTGTTGTTACAGTGGATATTTCAAGTGTGGTAATAGTGAATTGATGAGCAAGTGCTTGTGCTGCATATCTGACATGAGATATTTCAACTTTCCTTCCAGTCGTTTGAATCTCTGGTCAATCTCCCATACAGATTCTTCTGGTTTCTGTCTAATTTCTATCATCTCGTTCATGTATTGAACCTCTGAACTTGGATTTTGAAACTCATTTATCAATAATTTGTTGATATCCAAAATCGTTCTGGTTGTCCTTGGTGGATTGTTTGTCGCTAAACTCATATACCAATATAGTGCACAATCCCTTAGTGCAATATCTAGTTGTGCAAGTTTAGTGTCCTCGTCTCTGATCTGTTTTTCTTCCCAGATCCTCTCACAGATAAACAAGTGCTTTTCTGGGTCCTCTGACACTTCTCCTTTGAATTCTGGTAACATGATGGTGGGATCGTGTCCCTCCATCTTGAATGCTAAACTACTACCTCCGTGCACTGTAGATACTTGACTACTTCTTCTTGAACTGGCTCCTCCAGTTGTTTTTCCTTGTTTAGATGTACTTCTTGCTATCTTCCTTCTCCCAAAATTTGGTTGTCTAAATGGTGATGTACTTTTTGGTGTGTTAGTCGCACATGGGTTTATGGGTTCCACACTGACATTAATATGGATAGGATTGATGCCTTCGGTTCCCTCTCTTGGACCTGTCATCTTCCTCTCATATGTCATGCACATGATTTCCTCAATCTTCTCCACAGCCCAGAGATCCTCTACCTCCTCTTCATCACTTTCCAAGCCTTCCCTCATGGCTACGACTCTCTTCTTGGTGTTCACCTTGTATTGGTAGGGTACTTCATTGCGCGTCTTTCCAACTTTCGCCATGATCCACTTGATCTACTCATCATCCATCATGATTGGGTCCAAGGATTCTTCCTTCTTTCCTTTATCCACTTCTCCGTCCATTTCTCTTCTATCTGTCAGTGCTTCCCCCCTTCCCCCATGCACGTAGGGAAGTTTATTTTTCTGACTCCATTGTCAATACACCTTTGTTATATAACAATATCTTAATAGAAGTATACAACGATCGAATATACCTTCCTTGGGGTCCTCGTAGAAACTCTTGCTCCATTGCATTGTACGACTTCATTGTATCTACTGTAAATTATGTTATAAATATGACTACAATATTGTCAAGCCAAAAATCTACTACGCGGGTGAATTTGTTATTCACCTATTGTAACTGCTCAATCTAAACTAGGGTCCACTCTAACTGTCAGATCCAATTTTTTGCGTGGTTATCCTTCAACCTCAATATCCACTCCTGTAATAAGTGTGGAAAATCACAGAAAAATACTTCATGCAGATCAATAACATGTACTTCTCAAGGTATTTGTGCGGTGTTACTCTAGGGTTTCTGTTATCTTTTTGCGCAAACTCCAGCTCCTTTGTCTTCGATCTCTTCTTTTGTGGGATTCCATAGTTTCAAAATCCCCTTCTAGTGACGCATTCTCACCTTCTTGTCATCTGATTCAGTATTCTCTTGACCTTCCTTCCACGGATCTTATTCTCTTTTAACAGATCCCATATATTCAATCCTTATATTGTTCCATTCGACAAACTAACCATTTTTTGGTTAGATATCTGAGTTTTACCTTTAACATGATTGACCCAGGTTCAAGTCTACTAGGGTTCTAACAAAGCCTCTAAAACTATCGGCCTTCCTGGTAAACTAGAAGGCAACGCAACACACAGAGTGCACTACGCATTCTCACCCAAGATAGTCTTAATGGGTGACTACAATACTCAAGTGTTTGCAGTCCAGGATTGAGTGGAGATCTGAGAAGTGTGCACTGAGAGTTCTATTTAAATTATTAAAGACATATACTGTCATTCCCGATTATGTATGTAATACAATCAAATAATTCATTCATCATGATAACATCTACTCATAAACAATAAAATAAATACAAGCATTCAATCACATAACATAGGCTTTACTGTGGTTCACCCCCCCAGGATACGTCCACAAAGATCTAGCTCTCAAGCTCTTCTATTATGGAAGTTCCAAAAACTACAGAGTCATGCGCTTTACAAATCATCCTCAGTCGGGTCGAGATCAGTTATGAGGTGGACTATATCACACTAGGCTCCTCAGTCTGCGATCTAACCCTCAAGATCCACCCTCCTTACTCCCCTACAACTCCACAACTTACAAAAAGGTATCGTATTACAATAGTGTTTTTCCAAAACTCCCTAGAAGATATCTCTATCTCCGCTCTATCGAAATTCTCTAAAGTATCCCTAAGCATCTCTATATATATGTTTTTGTCTCATCATCCATTACAATGTATTGCAAATACCCTAACCCTAACATCGTTAGGCCTTCTATGCATGTGTGCATGTTGCTCTTCCATGTAGCTGTCGCTTTCCTCGTGCATGCATTTCTTCCCAAAATAGTGTTTCATTTTTATCTGTCCCGCTTCCAACAAATTCCAAATAGAAAATTTAATTAAAAATACAAAAAACAAAAAACCAAAAAACATTAAAAATACAAAAATGGATATCGTTGGGCAAGGTTCAATTCTCATGAGGGCCTAACCTAGAGCCATGGGGGCACCTTAAGGTAGTGGTCGAACATGTGGCTGGACCCATAGATATTGTATTAAATATTATCATGACCCATGCATGCATAAGTGGATCAAATCCCACCCCCATGTCCTTCAATTTTTTTCTCCCAAAGGGGTTGGATTCAATGGTGGAAATCGAAGAGTTTTTCATTATTGGGCAAGGTTCAATTCCAATGAGGGATTCTTATATTGGAGCCATGGGTACAACTTGAGGTAATGGTCGAACACATGGTTGCACCCAGAGATATCATATTAAATGATATCGTGACCCATGCACACATAAGTGGATCAAATCCCACCCCCATGTCCTTCAATTAAAGAATTTTAAGTCAATTCCCGCTAGCACATTCGGTTAAGGTATGGGTTTTGTTTTCTAGGCAAACCAAGTTCAATACCTTTACTGTGTGTTTAGTTGAGAGGAGACACCCAAAAATCCAACCATGTTAAGGTTTGGTGCAACTTAGGTCGGGTGCAATCCCCAAGTGATTTTGATGACTTAGATGCCCCTAGGTTGTGGTTTCTTAACCAATGATTGAAATGATGGCCCCACAAGTGACATACATTTCTAACAATAAAAAAAATACATTTAACTGAATAGAAGGGTTAACTAAGAGTAAAAAAGATAAAAAAAAACGTTAAAAATACAAAATTTGAATTTGCAAGTTACTAAAAACAAGAATGATTGTAGGTAAGCATATGGCATTAAAGGTAACAAATGTCAAAATTAATATAGAAAAAACTAACATGGTTGGTTGTATTTGGATATAAGGTTATAGAATCATAAATAAGAAGACACTAATTAGGATTTCTACTAAACTTTTAGCTCTTTGTGGTCTAATTTATTTTTTAAAATAATACGATTTAGGAGTATCGACTTTTTTGCTTATTGTCATTATGATGGCTTTGTTTCTTAATTGTAATATGTTTTATACAAATTGACATATTTTTGTTCTCAATTATAATCTATGTAAGACATTGTCATAGTATAATCTATGTAAGACATTGTCATAGTATAATCTATATAAGACAATGTCATAGTAGTATATAGGCAATGTGGGTAATTAGGAAAAACAAGTGCAATGTAACTAATGAACTAAAAAATGAAAATACAATGTGACATGTATAATTTTTATGTATAGATTTTTATAATTCATTTGGTCATTTTTCTCAATAGAAAAGTGTAAATTGTAGGGATACTCATCTCCTTTGAATATTTGTTTCATAGTATTTTCAAGAGCATATATTCTTCTTTGGGTTTAATGTTAATTTGATTAGTTTGAAGATCATAAATATTATATAAATAACTAAACTTGTTTAGTAGTATTTTTGTCATTAGTTATTTGTAATTGTCATTGTTATCATCATTTTTTTTAATATCTATATCAATTACATATGCATATTTTCTTTCATTAAAAATTTGTTTCCAGTTAGATATAACAATTCAAATATATATATAGATTCTAATGCATATCCTAAAAATAAGTAGTTCCTAAAAATAAGTAGTTGAAACATTCTAATATTTATAAGTCGTTCTCACTCTATTCCATGCTTAAAACAAATTGTTCTGAAATCATATTCAAAACTAAAGTATGTTGTTAAAAACACTAACATATGCATACATTCTTATATTTCGACACTATTATTATTATTATGTAGATCATCTATTACCAAACTAGAAAGGGGAGAAACGTTTACAACAAAGTTCTTTGTTGCTTAACTCTCTATTATTGTGATAAAAGTCAACAATACGTCACATTTAGTACAAGCCAAGGGCAAAAATTTTATAACCGACAACCACAATTGTTTACTTGCACGTTCATTCTCACCTTCACAATATGACAAACATGCATAAGAAACCATGCCTAAGGTGGAAAATGGTGCCGAATCATTTCCCATTTGTACATGTGCCAACTACATAAATTTCTTTGTAAGTAGTGCCACATACAATAATTGTGAAGCTTACACCATATAGTTATCTACAATTATTGCATCTAGAAGCCCATATGAGACGGGTTGAATATGTCAACATGAGGACCCAAACAATGATGTGTTGAGATTTATGTTTTTTTAAATTATATGTTTTTTAATTTAATTTTGAATCTGACAATTAGACATAATTTCACCAAACACAAAAGGTATGTTACTCACATCATTCAAAATAAATGAATAGAAATTCATACTTAGGAAATTAAAAAATCAAAATTTATTTGTTATAATAAGAATAATAATAATACATCAACACGACATTAGGAACTTTTTTCAATGAACGAAACCCTAGTTCCTGAAAGCTAGGTCTATCTCTTACTCCCATGAGCTCTGAAAGGGGTGGCGAGACAATGCCTCTCCCTGCCGCAACTACCTTCAAACGATTGCTCATTGTCGAGGGAAAACTGCCAGCCTCTGATCCACCCTCTAAGTTTATTAAAAAGCTGGATGAAATTCCGTCAATCGCTTTACCTCCGGATCAACCTATGCAGATAGCTATGTCTTTGGAAGATTGATCCCTGGTGGGTCAGTTTGTCGGGCTCTGGCCTTCGCCACACACAACTGAAAATTGGATCCAGAAGAACTGGTGACCCCTGATCACTAGCAACGTCAACTGCTACGCAGTTGGATGAGGGTTCTTCCTTTTTGATTTTATTTTCAGAGACGACCAAGATCTCATTTTAAGAAATGGGCCCTACTTCATGGGACCCCAAGGGATGTACCTCAATCTCTAGATGCCTGACTTTGACCCGGCATTGGAGTACCCAAGGAAATCCTGATCTGGGTTAGACTCCCTAACCTGTTGATCCACTGCTGGTCCACCTCCTCGATGCAGGCCATTGGTAACGGGCTCGGTAAGTACATTGATAAAGCCAACCCCAAAGATCAATACTCTTGTGCACGTATATGTGTTGAAGTTGATTTAGAAGATGGTCTTCTAGAAGAAATAAAATTGATTGTAGGCGACTAGTAGGATTTCCAGAAGTTAGACTATGAAAAACTCCCATTTAAATGCAGACACTGTCACGAGTATGGGCATTTCCAGAAAAATTGTCCAAAACTTCCCCAAACCCAGCAAGAAAAAGATCCAGACAAAGTATGGAAACAACCCAAAAAACAAAAGTCAAACAAATTTGGTCTGAGGCAACAGGGAAACGCTCCTAATCCCCCCTCACCCAAAAAGAAAGATACCTAAAAAAAAACTCAGCATGAAATGGGCACCAGTCTTCCAGCCCCAAATGAACCAGAAACTGAAAGAAACACCTTAGAAATCGATCCTACTTCTATCTCGCCTCCGATAGAAAAAGAAAAAAATGGCCCTATCCCCTTGTCAAATACATACCTCCCCTAGGAGATAGTCCAACTGGACTAGGGATCAGAGGAAGATCTGTCAGAAGAAGAGGAAGGTGAAATAGATCCAAAACAAAGCACTAAAAAATGCTCAAAGAGGGGAAGGAAATCAGCAAAGGAACGCAGAGAAGAAGAAACCTACAAGGATAAGTTGCAGGGGGGACAATCAACCCTGGACGAAATGTTCAATCCAAGAATAATGAGGCAACAAGGGTTGTTCCAAAAAGGATCCACCACCACCAGCAAAGGTAAGTGATGAAAGTCGTCTCCTGGAATTGCAGAGGTCTTGGGAGCAAACAAAAAGATGAAGCAATGAAAGACTTAATGCGAATATCCACCCCAGATGTCCTGCTAATCCAGGAGACCAAGCTGGAAGAGCATCTCTTCTTCTAGATCATAAATACCTTTTGGAACTCAAGCAACAAACTAGCCATAAGTTCTCGAGGAGCCTCAGGCGGACTGGAAACCCTCTAGAATCCTAACAAACTTGAGTTGATCCATTCCTACACTAGCTCACATTGGATTCACACAATCCTCCATCACAAAGACATAATCCTTTAGGTAAGCCTCTTCAACATTTATGTCCCAGTCCTTCATGCAAAAAAAAGAAATTGTTGGAATTCTATCCAAGATCACCTGTAACTACTTCGCCCAGAGAATATCATTCTAGCAGGGGATCTCAATCTCACGCTAAATGCCCAAGAAAAAAAAGGGGGAACCCCTATCAGAGACCCTTTTAGCGAAATAGTCGATGATATTATCATGGACTGGGATCTGGAAGACATCAAACGCCCCAAAGGATTGTTCACATGGTCCAATAAAAGAATAAGCCTGGGACACATTTCATCTCGACTCGATAGATTCCTTGTCCAACACTCAGTCCTTCTCCTCGGCCTCACTCTGGAATCCACCATCTTACCATTTAATGCCTCGGACCACAAACCTATCCTCTTAACTTTATCCCTTGAACATAATCTAGGCCCCATACCCTTCCTCTTTAGCTCGTCTTGGATCCATCATGAAGGCTTTCTAGACATTATCTCCTCAGTTTGGAAGGAAGCAATAACAGGTCTTCCTTTCTTCGTCTAGGAAAAGAAATTAAGGAATCTCAAAGAAGCCCTCAAAGCCTAGGCCAAGGCTATCAAAACTCCTCTTCTCAAGAGAGTGGAGGCACAACAAGCCCTGGAGCAGCACCAACTCTAAGTAGAGGTCCTTTCGGTTTCCATCTCTTTGGAAAAAGAACAACAACTTCACATAATTCTCCATCGGGCCTGTTTCCAGGAGGAGGAATATTGGAGGCAGAAGTCAAGAAGTCCATGGCTTCATTTAGGGAATAAAAAAAAAAATTTCTTCCACAAGCAGGCAGAAGGCCGAAAGAGATTCAACTCCATCAAAGAAATCAGCTTCCAAGAGAAAACCATCTCCAACTTCAAGGGCATTAAACATGTTGCCCATGAGCACTTCAGAAATATATACTCTGATGAGCCACCTCCCCCGGAAGCCACCACCAGTGATTTCCTAAATATGATCCCTAAAAGGGTCTCCATGGAAGACAATTTAGCCCTCACAACCCCAATCTCCAATACAGAAATAAAAAATTCTGTAGCAAATATGGAGCCTGACAAAGCCCCGGGCCCAGACGGCTTCACTGCCCACTTCATCAAAGTTTGTTGGAAAATAATCAAGCATGATCTTCATAGAATGATTTAAAATTCGCAATCCTGCAGCAAAATCAGAGGTAGCACCAACTCCGCCTTCCTATTTCTCATCCCAAAAGAAAAAGGAGCATCCTCCTTCGACCACTTCAGACCAATCTCCCTTTGTAACATTGGCTATAAAATTATCACCAAAATTATGGCCAACGGGCTTAAAAATATCCTACCTGCAATCATCCTGGATAACCAAGGAGGCTTCATCAAAGGCAGAAACATAACTGACAATATCATCCTTGTCCAGGAGGCCATCCATTCCAGTCAATCCCGGAAAGAAAAAGGAATGATAATAAAACTGGATCTTGCAAGTTCCTTTGACAGAGTAAGGCATGGCTTCCTTTACCAGATAACATAGAGGCTTGGGTTCGATCCATCCTTTATGAAATGGACTAAAGATTGCATAGGAAAACCTTGGATAGCACCTCTAGTAAATGGACGAGCAGTTGGATTCTTCCAATCATCACGAGGTCTACGAAAAGGCTGTCCTCTTTCCCCGCTCCTCTATGCCATTCAGGCCTCGATGTTGAGCTTCCAACTAGACCACATTCAATGTCTCCAAGAACTATTGGGACTATGCATATCCAGAGGGGTTACAGACATCAACCACGCTCAGTTCACTGATGATACCATTCTACTTGGGAGCGCAAGCATCAGGTTGGCCAACAAATTCAAAGTTGAGCTCGAAAACTACCAAGCTATTTCGGGGAGCATAATCAATTACAACAAAATTCAAATCTACTGTTGGAACTGTACTCCGAGGGAAATGACTGACACCACTCGAATCCTAGGAATAACAAACAAAACTCAATAGGGTTCCTTCAAGTATCTAGGAGTCCCCATTTTCAAAGCCTCTGCCAAATCCTCTTGCTAGGCACCCCTAGTCGATAAATTTAAAGCCAGAATAAGCACATGGGGCTCAAGCTGGTTAAATCCAGTAGGTAAGCTTGTTCTCTTAAAATCAGTCCTCTCAAGCATTCTAATGTACCAATGTTCAATCTTGCTTGCTCCAAAAGGCATCATCTCCAAAATTGAAGCCTTGTTGCATCGCTTCCTCTGGAAAGGAGGGAAAAACAACGACAACAAGCTCCCACTGGTCAGTTGGGGAAAAATATCTCGCCCTCTCCTTGATGGTGGCCTTTAGCTCCGTGATCTGCACTCCCAAAAATTGGCCCTAGGAGCTAAGTTACTCTAGAAGGTAGTCTCAAGAAGGAGCTCTTGGTGAAAAACGACTATCAGGAAGAAATATTTCACAGGTTCAAGGCTTAGATGTCTCGACGCATCGCCTAAAACCACTAATGGCTCCCCTATTTTCTCTATCTTCTCAAAAGAGCATGCCTTCTTTGCCCCGGTTCTCACCTGGATCCCAGGTAATGGAAAGAAAATTTGAATTTGGGAAGAATCTATAATGGGAGAACCCCCAATCGAAAACACTCCAGGATCAAAGTGTCTAAAATCCTTTCTAAAAGCTAAAAATATCAACACTCTCTGGGATATCTCCTGCTAGCACAATGACGACACCAAATACTGGGCAAGCTGGAACCTGGAACCTGCATGTTTGCCCGTTACAGGTTCAGGAGGAAAAAGAGTTGTTGATCACTCTTCTTCGAGGGAAATCCCCAATCTCCAAAAGACTCAGGGACCTACAAGGATGGGGCACAAAGTAAGGGAATTACACAGTAGCAGCCGACTACAAAATCCTCACAGCTGAGCCCTGGGCCCAAGTAAATCTGACTTTATGGAAAGAAATCTAGTGAGTCAAAAGTCTACCCAAAGTGGACTTCTTCATTTGGACTCTAGCCCACAATAGCATCCTGACAGGTGATAATCTTCGGCTGGGAAGGGCCCTAGAGATGCCCTCTGTTCTAATCCCATGAAGAATCTGCTGACCACCGGCTCCTTAAATGTCCTTTTGCATAAGAATTTTGGTAGAATGCTTTGCCAGAGGGGGCCCCAATAGTTCATTTCCCTCCTGATATTCCTTCTTTTCTAAAACATTGGCCCACCTACTGCCCCTACCCCCTCAAATCTAGGACTCAAATAAAAAGTTGTTGGATGACTCTCCCTAAATTTATCCTTTGGAAAATTTGGCTCGAAAAAAACTCTCGAATCTTTAGAAACCAATCCTCCTTCCCCACCCATGTTTCTACCAAAGCCAAAGCATTACTGGGTGATTGTCTCTCCTTCTTGTTTCTAAACACCAATATTCAAACCCTCTCTTCCTCTGAAGAAGCTTGGATTCATAGTATCGCTCTAGATCTAAAGCCCACCCCTCTACCCCCCATGATCCATGAAACCTGGGAACTGTGCAAGAAGCATGAGGATTTCAAATATTGGAGAAGCACTCAGCAAAAACATATATTGTTCTTCGACGGAGCTTCGAGGGAAAACCTAGGGAAGGCAAGAGGGGGAGGGGTTATCTACAACATCACTGAATTTCGAGAACTAGTCTACTCCTGGGGGCTTGGAGAAGAAACTAACAACATCGCAGAAGCTATAAGTCTTTGGTAGGGACTCGCTCAAGCCCGAAAGCTGTATATCAAGGAAATTACGGTGATAGGAGACTCTTGGATTCTAATACAAGCTATGGTCACCAACGCTTTGACAAATCAAATGAAACTCTGTCAAATCTTCAAGAAAATTCTTAGGCTTTCAAACTTCTTCCAAAATATCAAATTTTTTCATGTGCTCTGTCACCTGAATGGTGAAGCAAACTAGGCCACAAAAGAAGCCACCCCCTTGGGTAAGGACCAACTCTCCCTCATTGGGAATTTGTTCTTCGACCCTCTCCCATAGGGGCACATGCTGGTCGATTAGATGGACCTCATGAGGCATGTGGCACTCAGATCTCCCCGACATATTGACTCATGGAAGATCTCTCATACCACTAATGTCTGTCCCCTCCCTCGTGCAATGGTACTTATTCCCTCAAATTGCGTCCTCTCACCACCCCTTGCATAATCTTCCTCTCACGTCCCCCATGTTGACCTGCTCTGAGCCCATCCCCTTCCCGCATGGTGTTCGAGCGAGGCGCCATCGCTTCATGACGACGCATGTTCGAGCTGGTGTTAATTTCTGGAAAGCAACATCTTTTTCTTACCTAGCTTGGCCACTCAATACTGCTTGGTCTCTCAACTGGATTTTTCTCTCTGCTCATGCCTGAGCTTGCTCTTGTCTGTGCTTTTTCTCTCAGCTTCTCCCCAAGCTCACTATTTGGTCCCTTGCCTAGATTTTTCTCTTAGCACCTCCCCCAGCTCACCCAATGGCTTCCAACTCCAACTCTGCCTCACCTCCTAACCCTCCCCCCTCTCTGGAACTTGAAATATGCAAGCTGAAGTGCACTCTCAGTGCGCATAGAGGATTTCTACTTCATCTAGATGGGGAAGGAGGTTGAAGATTCGAGATGGTCGAAGAGGAATTAATCTAGCTCAGGGAGGAAGCAGTCGAAGCCCTTGCGTATACAACGCAACAAATCAATAGAAAAATCGTTGAATTGGAGGCAAGAATCGAAAAACTGGAGCTCCAAGCCACTAGATCGAATCACCAGTCATATGCAGGTGCGAAGGCTTCTCCAAATGCATGTTCCTCCATCCCTGACTAGAAGGTTTAATTATGTTATTCCTCACTCCTGTAATTAGACCTGTTGTGGTTCTCTGGCATTTTCATTGTAAGAAGGAGCATAGTCTCTTTTTCGAAATCAAACAGACACTTTGTAAGTAGGTCCTCAGCCTGTATTTAGACAATTTTTGAATGTTAGGATGGTCTAGGAATTACGAGGATTTATACCAAAAAAGCCTTACTTGTAATCTTGAATCCCATACAAAACATGCATGACTGAATTTTGTAGTTTTTCTCACAGTGGTCACACCACTGCTCTCTTAATATATAAACCACTTTCTTGTAAAAAAAAATAATACATCTACACAAAACATTAAAAAAGTTTCAAGAAAATTATATTAAAATAAACATGAGATCAATGACATTTGATTTCGTACCAAAAACTATAGTCCCTAGTGAGGTAAAGACTAATAAAATAACTATTGACGGTGCTTACTCACACAAAATGCATTCCACCATGCAAGGATTGTATATCCATGGAGGGTCATATGTTTATATACATACAGTACCGTCTATGACCAAGAATGTCAAACGACCCTAATTAATAGGGTCAAATCATATGCTCTTGCTCATCATTCATATAAAACCCAGCATGAGATTGATATTGGTAATATAAAAAAATTAGCAAAAGATGATGGTTTTTGTAAAAGAGAATAACTATATCAATGGGATGATGGTCTCAAGTTTAACAAAGCTAGGCTCCCCATTCTTACAATGTATCCAAGGTCCTCCTCTTTTATTCCTTTATTTGGTTTACCCTTGATGTTATATTTATTTTTATTTTGGGGTCTTTTCCTTTCGTTTGATTTTCTCTTTTTAGTTCCCTTTATTTTGTGTTTTTTATTTGTTTGCTTGTGTATTCTCTTTATTTTATTTTTTTCTTTCCTTTCCCTT
>JZKD02S1641972.1:141476-153544 GCA_000966675.3 Picea glauca
CCTTCTTTATTAGGGGGAAGGATGGAAGGGGAGAATGAAAGATATCAATAGTTGGGGGGAGAAGCAACCTGGGCCAAACAAATCAGTAAAAATGAAAATATTTCTTTCATAATCTTTTTTCTTTTGCTAGTGAAGGGAGAGAAGAGGAAGGATTGGAATGAATCTTATGTCTGTGGCATGATTACCCACTCGAACTCTGAGAGATCGACCATACATAGGGAGAATATAGAAATCATTGCTTATTACATACATGATAATTTATTACCCAGTCTTAATACTGAACAAAAGAGAACATAGGCACTTTCTTTAGGGATAACTATTGATGACAAGAAATCTATTGATGATTATAGGGTAATCATCAATAGACAATATTCACACATTGACAAAGTATTTCATCGACAGTGTTTCATCTGCGTCACTTGTGTCAAAATGACATATTCACATTGACAATAGACAATATTGTTACTAATATTAAGAAATTATAGCAACATTAATTTGTTTCAAGAAACAAACAATCTTAGTTCATTATTTTTTGTTATCTGAGCTCATTAGTGTTTGTGTTGAAACAGTCTTATCTCATTAGTTTTTGTTATCTGATCTCATTAGTTTTTTTAATAATCAATTGCAACATCTCGCTGAAAACCTTAGTATATGGAAGGGACATTTCCACATGTGGCTTGTTACACATAAAGAGAACTAACATCATTTGAAAATGCAAATGAACTATTGTGTGCGACATTCCTACAACTAGCATAAATTTCTTAGATAAATCACAAATCGATGGCATCATTAAGACACTCAACACATGTCACGTTTTTTCCTTCTTGAAAAGGTTGTATGAGGAAAATAAATAAATGTTACACATATTAAAGTGTAACTAAGAGGATATATGTAGCATAATATATTGGTCATAAGTATTGAATAGAGCTATGAGAAGAGTATTAGTAATCTTTCTAGCAACATCAATATTTTGGTTGTGATACAGGAAATAAATGGACAGGTCACATGGTTGAGTAAGATGGTAAGGGTTACAAAGGATCAAAGAGCCTTCATTGTGAAAAACAATAAAAAAAAACAACTCAAATTTGATTCATTGCATGCATTCATGACATTGTGTTAACTATATGAATCTATAGCATATAGATGAAAAAGAGTGGGAGAGGAGTTGATGGCGAATATATTTTTAGCTTGAATGATATAACCAAGGATGTTATTAACTTTACTTGTGAAGAAACTCAAATTTTATTGAAATATGAGGAGAATGTTGAAAATCGATGTCAATAAAATCAAAATCATGATGTTCTTTCATCGAACACAAACAATAGTCTCTATGTATGATAAATGTGATGGTGGGATGGTATATCTCAATGATTACTCTGTTCTCAGCATAGTTAGTTGTGGTAGAGTCTTAATCAAATTATTTGATGACAGAGTGAAGGGGATTAGTGGAGTTTTGCAGATTCTGATTTTGGCACGGAACATACTATTAGTAGCAAACTTAATGATGCAAGTGTTTAGATTATTTTCTCTAATAAAGTGTTTAATATGGTCCAAAGAGCTATGGTTCTTGCTAAGGGTGTTTTTGTGGGAACTTTGTTCCAACTTGATGCGTGTCACCATTTAGTGTAATAGTTCTTCCATTTATATAATGGAGAGATGTATATTATCTACACCTTCACAATCAAAACCTATATCTACTCTTGATGGTCATGATTTCTAGGTACATAAAAAAGTTATTTTTTTAGAAAGAAAGTTACCTATAGAGAAGACAATGCTATGGCACCAAATATTGGGCCATATAGGTGAGAAGGGCCTATGGGTCTTGAGAAAAATAATATTATCAATGAATTGAATGATTATGATCTTGAATTTGATTTTTTTGAGCATTGCATATATGGAAAATAGAGTTGTGTTCAATTTTATTCTAGTTCTCACAAATCTTCTAAGTTGTTGGACTGAATTCATTTTGATGTATCTGTTCCAATCAAAGTTCCTTAGATTTCTAAGGATTTGTATTATGTGTCATTCAATGGTGATTATTCTAGAAGGAGATGGGTGTATTTTCTTAGAACTAAATATGAGGTTTTTAGTTGGTTTAAGGAGTTCAAAGTTATTTTGGAAAATTAGATTGGTAAGAAGATTAAGGTGTTAAGGATTGATAATGGTGGTGAGTTTTTTTTCTATAGAGTTTGATAAGTTTTGTAAGGAGAATGACATTGAAATACATAAGACAACTCCATATACCCCTTGATAAATTGGACTTATAGAACAAATGAACACAACGTTGATGGAGTCAACTAGGAGTATTCTTAGTGGAGTCAACCTAGAGAAGAAATTTTGGGAGGAAGCAATTGTTATTTCATGTTGCTTGATTAATAGGTCTCCCACATTATCTCTTGTGGATAAGACCCTATGGAGGTAACGATGAGAAATAATCCCTCACTTTAGTATCTTTGTCTTTTTGGTTGTGAGGCATATACTCATGTGCTTAAGGAGAAGCATTTGAAGTTAGATAACAAGGGTATGAAATGTATCTTCATTTCCTATGGTGTTGGTGTAAAAGGGTACAAGATTTTGGATCATGCAGCTAGAAAATTTTTGTATAGAAGGAATGTTATTTTTAGAGAATTTAGGTCTTCTCCTACAATGTTGTAGCCAGTAGAGGATGAGAAGAAGTCATTGGTTTAGTTACCATCCGAGATCGATAAAGTTGAACCAAAAAATGAAAAAAAAAAATCATGAAGGACCTAATGAGGAGGATGGTTTATAGAGTTCAAAAGAGTAGGAGAAAACATTGCCTCGAACTTTAAGGAGGTCCACTTGGAAAAGAAGGCAACCAAATAAGTATAATTATAGTTTGTCTAATTTCATATGTATATTTTATTTATTTTCTAACACCAATGACCATAAAACTGTGAAAGAAAAATGGATATGGAAGATAAGGAGTCTTGGATATTGACCATCAATGAGGAAATGCTTGCACTTAGAAAGAATGGTACATGATACTTGGTACCATTTCCTGATGGACATAAACCCATTATATGTAAATGGGTGTTCAAAAATAATATCAGTTTAGATGGAAATGTTGAAAAGAACAAGGCCTAGGTTGTTTGCGAAAGGATATTCCCAGGTTGAGGGGATAGAATTTGGTCAACTATTTTCCTTAGTTGCTAAGTTAACATATATTAGGTTCATATTATCTATTTCCATTTTCATGAATTTAAAATTTGAATTTAGCTTGAGATTTGGGAATTTTTTCAAAAAAAAAATCCCATCTCCATGTGATGCATCATTTCAATTCAGCTCGCCCCAACACAGTGTTTCCTATGCTAACTTCACAGTAAGCACCACCACTGGTGCGTCCAAGTTCTACCTTAAGTGGTGATTCCACATAAATGACTTGAATCCTGTGCGTTGTAGAGGAAAAATCTCGATAAGTAACACGTTGGTGCTTTTCAAAATATGAAACATGATCCATTCCATTTAACCAAGTGCGTCGTTAAAAAATGGCACAAGAAATATAACTTGACAGTGCAACCAAGTTAAAAAATTGCACCAGTGCAATTAACAGCTCCACACTGAACGTATATCAATCGATTTGACATTGCATGACATTTCCTTTGACACCCCATCTCTGATGTCTACTATTCACAACACCACATTAAACAAAATCACGATGCTTCAATAACACGACCCATTCGATAATCTCCACTAGGTGAAAAAAATGAGGTCTATGTACGCAATATACAAGTGAATTGAGACCAGCTATTGTGGCGACAGGGATGACGAGAACAATATCTTGGAGAAATTCAAGCGACCCATNTGAATCCTATGCATTGTAGAGGAAAAATTTCGATAAATAACATGTTGGTGATTTTCGAAATCTGAAACATGATCCATTCCATTTAACCAAGTGCACCGTTAAAAAATGGCACAAGTGCAACCAAGTTAAAAAATTGCACCAGTGCAATTAACAGCTCCACACTGAACGTATATTGATCGATTTGACATTGCATGACATTTCCTTTGACACCCCATATCTGATGTCTACTATTCACAACACCACATTAAACAAAATCATGATGCTTCAATAACACGACCCATTCAATAATATCCACTAGGTGAAAAAAATGAGGTCTATGTACGCAATATACAAGTGAATTGAGACCAGCTATTGTGGCGACAGGGATGACGAGAACAATATCTTGGAGAAATTCAAGCGACCCATAGAGGAGGAGATGAGGGCTAGATCGTTGAGGGAGTGGTGGAGGATCGATTCTATCTAGAGGGAGGCTAGGTTGATGGTCAATAGTGTGGATGTTGTTTCCATTAATTCAGTCCTATTCGAGGAATATGAGGATGTGGAGGAGGAAATAGGAGAGCAAGACAAGGGAAACCGACAACAAAGAGAGAGAGAGATTTTGTTTCCCATGTTCCCCTTCCGGATGAGAAGGGAATCAAGTGCATGGTTGTGGAGAAGAAGAAACATGATGAGATTATTAGTAAGTATATGGGTGAGGATCTCATGGAGGAGAAGTCTGAGGTCAAGGAAATTTATAATATTTAGTGATAAATCATGCTGACAAAGCTTGTGGATCATCGATTGTGTTTTAAAATGTGCTTCTTAAATTCTATTAAATATACAATATGGAGCTTAGGTCATTCTTGAGGCTGACATAGTGTTATATTTAAGACATCCACTAGGGTCCTTTCTTGCTGAACATGGAAAAGGGGCACTAAGAAGCTCTGATCCTAGATCTTGGCAATTCTAATTATGCCAAATTAGGGGCCAAGATAACGGACTTGGAAGGGAGCGAAGTTGATGTGCCCAGTGCCATAGGAAAGGACCCCAGTTATAGATACTTCGTGGCTACAAATTTCCTCCCCATCCTTAAAGAGTTATTTGATAAGCCCCCCTTGAGGCGAAGAAGAGGAGGTGTAGGTATGTGATTTACAAGTGAAATGACGACAGTTCATATTATGCCCACATGAATGATGAGGATGATATATTGGATAAAGTCGAGTGACTCACGGAGGAGGAGATGCAAGGCAGAGCACCGAGGAAGTGATAGAGGATCGAGTCCATGTGCTAAATTATGAGAGGCACCAAAGAGTGACCTATGTTTTTTCCTCTGCAAAGCAAAACCTCCACAAAGCTTTAATTGTGGAAGTTTGAATACATACTTTGTCAATTAAATTGTTTCTCGTTGCATTTTTATGCAACAACCGCTCTAGTGTGCTTTCAATCGCATTGGTGCACTATAAACAATATATCACACATGTATATTGTGTTTTTTCAAATCATGTTGATGTTGTTGTTGTTTGATTTATAAAATGTATAATAACTACTCTAATGATTTCTCTATTTTTAAATTAAATTTAAGATGTATCACTCATTAGAATTTAGAGTTGTAATATAATGTTTAACTTTAGTTTTATGAAATCGATTACTTTGGATTGTAATTGCGAAAACTCATAACTATTTATGCCATATAATGTTAAATTCATCTTCAAGGTGAATTGTTTAATTTCAAACAAGACACAATATGTTGATTAAACATGTTTACAAAGAAAAATTGCTTTTATGAAATGTTATTTTCTCATTTATTCTATTGAGAACATAATAATAATTGTTCATAATTACATTTATAATTGTTATATTTAAGAATAGTGATGGCACAAATATCTTCCATATTGGGATGTTCTTTTTTTTCTTTCAATTATTATATTGGGATGACTCATGCCAAAGTGTTATTTTAGACTATAAAATGCACCTCACTTTATATTAATAATTTTTTTTTAATAAAGGTGTTAATAGAATCAATATGTTTTTTTCTTAGTTTGTAGGAGAAAATGTCAATTTTTAAAAATGATCGTGTTAAAATTTTATTGCAAAAACATAGACATGTATTTTAAAATTATGATACATGTTACACGAAAAATATTAAAATAATAGGAAACAATAAGATATATATATATATATATATATGGAATTAATCAAAATATATTTATAAATGCATGTAATTTATAAAATAATAGCATTTATATAAAAATATATATTTTGAATCTGTAGAAATAGATCTATAGATGCATGCAATTTCATTAAAGATGAGTATGTGTAAACCATTTAAAAATATTGTCAAAATGAAACACAATGACAACTAATTTGGAAATGATGAATTTAATTAATCGGCTTATGCAATCCCAACCACCACCATGATTTTTAGGAAAAAATAAAATTTGACGTAAATTCATTATATAACATGGACATATGATACTTTCCCTCCTAATTTTTTTAATAATTACATAATGTGCATGCATGTTGTTGTAACAGATATTGAAAATTTTTGATATTACTTAGGCACTTTCGCCCAAATTTAACAACACTGTGAAACTGGAAAACAGATTTAATCCATTAGCGGCAAATTTTCGTCCAGAAAGTGATAATGAGGGGGAGCACGCGGGGGGAGCCTGGGGGAAACCTCTTTTGGAGAGAGCTCCTTTTGAACGCAAAGTTATTTTGAAAGCCCGGAATGGAGTTATACAGAGTGACATGTTTACTTGATATTGTGAGATTCATCACGGTCAATTCTTTCACTATGTTTTCTTTTTTGTCATATTATCTATCTGTTCCTTTATCGACTGAGTTAAAATATGTTTGGCATTCATTTTACATGCTCCTTACACACAGTTGATAAGTGTTCTGTTTCGATGGTGACTGGTCAGAATTCACTCCAGATAAGTGCTCTTCATCTAGTTATCAACCTTCAATTTTTTCCTCCAAAATTGTAGTGGAAATTCATCCTTGATAGATGCTTTCACTGTGATGGTCTTTCCCTTTTTTTTTTTTTCTGCTATTATATCATGATTATTTATAGCTGAAAGATAGAATTACTTTGCCTCATTTTCCACAAGTAATACGATCACGCTATGATCTCTTTTCTTTGGTTTTCACTTGACTCCATCGCCCAATAGGTCTTTTCAAATCCATGCAACCCCCAACCTTATTAAAAATCTCCTCTGATAAGAAATCTGGCCTTCTTACTATGATTATTGAATATTCCTGAGTAAAGAGCCCTTGGCCGTTGAGAGAACTCTCTCTGAGTGAATTAGGTCAGAAGTACACTCAAAATCAATTTTTAGGGATTGGCTTGCTACAACCCAAGTCAAGTTCCAAACAACAAAAAAAAAATTCTTTTAAAAATGTGCTAAGGCTTGGCTCTATTACAGCCTAGAGTCAACTCTGGCAACAACACATGTCATTAGTGTTCTATGTAAATTCTACAATTACTAATATTCATTCCAATATTTTTTGTAATCATGTAATCAAAATCATTTTATTAATACATATGTCTTATCAAATCACTAATATACAACTATCATCTGTCCTCCACAATTAATCCTAATAGATCCTTATCTATGTGATGCTTTACATACTCTTTGTGAGCCTATTTGATATTATAGGTCCTTTGCATCATGAATAATCCATAAAGCATCAAATTTAAGCGAAAATGCATTATTTTTCACGTAGGTCATATTAGCCCCTAATACAATCCCTAGTGTGCAAGGCTTATAATGGCCAAGGTTCATTATTAATATTTAAAAATACAAAAAGTATTAAGAAAACTCAATAAATAAAATAAATAAAAGTCCACGTGTAGAAGTTATAGGGAGCTTAGTCCCCATCTTTGATGTAATGATTCTAACATGAAACCAACCACTTTATAAAACTAATGTCAAATTAAGCAATACATTTACATTAGTTCCATTGAAAATCCAAAAATACAATTACTCAATGATCACTTTTTTACGCCCCGAGGGGACGTCTAAAGGTAGACCCAATGCAAGTCATTTTTGACAAGAGATTGGTGGTCTACGAAAACTTATAGTTTATTAACATCTCGTCACCAGGAAACTAACTTTGTATTGCATGCACAACAACAAATCTATAAGTCTTCCTTTTCATACATAACTCTTTGTCATTGTAGAGTTCCTCAGAGGAAAAAATTTCACTAAATAATGAGGCCTTGAAACTATTTATGAACTCTGCTATGTTCCCACGAGTTCATGGATGACCGTTCATATATAATAGGTTTTCCCTATTAAAGTTTCCATAAGCATAAGCATTCATGCACATACAATATATGGAAATGTTATTTTTGTCTTTGACAATATTCAAGTAATTAGACCGACTATAAAGAGGACCACAAAATGGCATAAGTTCCATTGATTATTTGGGAGGAATGAATACATGTGAAAGGATAAACAACCAAATATTTGCAACATCTATTTTAGACTTGGAAATCATATAAATTTATCACAAAAAAAAATTGGTTCCAACATCAGGCACAGGCATGAACGACGACCAAGCACCATGTAAAGATTGATTGTATCATGTTTCTTATTTACTTTGTAGATGGATAGGAAGAGGGGAGTCATCGCTACCTTCCAACAATTGAACAAACTTTAGTGTGTACTTAGACAATTTTTCTCTTAGCTCATACAATTTTTTTGATCTCCTAGTAGTGTTGTTTTGGGTAGTACTGATATCATAACTTGGATCACTATAATAAATCCCAGTTGATTCAATAGAAGGAGATGGGTTGGCCAATTTAGAATGAAACATAGTTGATCTGGCTTCTAACTTTTCAAAAAAAGAGGTGTCTTTTCTATATCACATATAAGATTATTGACCGTAGTGGGAGGTATGAGACAATCAAGTTTGGGTAGTCGATCATTAATATAATGAGACAATGTGACAGGTCAAGGGTTCTTCTTCTTAAATTTTTTTTTTGCCTCGGGAAACGTGACACCTACCTCAAGAAACATGTCACGTATTTAGGTGGTTTTTTCGGCACATGGTTTTTTGCCGATGGTTTTCTATTTCCTATTAAGGAATTAGGGTTTTGGACTAATCCAGGTCATTGGGTTAGGGTTTTGGATGCCGCTGGCTCCTATATGTATATTGTATTGTAAACAATGTAACACAATGAATGAATATTATATATGCTGGTTTTCTCGGTTTGGGTTTCGGAAAAATCTCTGTGTAATGTTTGTATTTTCCATTGTATCTTTTCTATTCTTTTCTGAATATCTGTTTACAGCAGACATTGTACAAGGTTAGAATTTACACTATTTGCCTTTGTACTTTTCCCAGTATGATTTTGGGGTCGACACCCGTTTCAATCATAATTTATTCTATATTAGTGGCTTTAGTCATTTCTTCCTCCAAGGTATCCATTTGGGATGTTCTGATATCATATTTCAGATTCGTCGGCATTGCATTCTTATAACATTCGAGTATGAATGGGTTATTAGGTATTTTATCTTCTGGAATTTTACTCAAGGTTTTATTGAACCTGAGATTAAAATCTCGTATTCTTTCATTATTCCTCAAACCATTTTGGGTGAAATCAGTGAGAAGGGTATGATAAGCAATTGGAGGGGAGAACATAGATTCAAGGTCATCAAACGAGCGAATTGATATACTGGGTAATTTCGTATACCATTCATACACTCTTCCTGATAAGGTTTGAAGAAATAACCTTACCATGACATCGTCATACTCAACACGATGAAAATAAAAAACATTAAGAAATAAGTGAAGGTGCCTCTTTGCATCGATTTCTTGTCTCCAGAAAATTCCTTCAAGGTACCCTTAGGGAGAACAGGGAGATCATGTTGCTCACCTAGAATATTTAGAGGGGAATCTCTTATTCTTCTTCGATTTTCAAACCTTGGGTTTTCTTGATTTCTTGCAGCACCTCTTCCACCTCCTTGTCTCTCTTCATGAGGTTCTTCTCATGGTTGTTCATTTCTTTCTTCCACATCCAAAGAGGTTCCCGAAATATGATTTTCCCTTCTTAGAATATAGAGTTGCTTGTTTTTACTTCTGGTAATGGGTCCCTTGTATTTGTCCAGCTTCAATCGTGACCTTGTCCTTGTGCTGCTCTAGCTAGTCTTTGGTTTCTTCAGTCTTGTCACTCGTCTCTCCTCTATCTCTAGAGGACTTCTCTTTCTTCTTCTCGGGCTAATATCTGTCGCGACCTTTCTAATTCTTCTAGGGTCTTGGTTGTTGTTATTACTAGATTTTATAATTGATGTAAGATGCTTCGTCGATTGTTCAATCCAATTTCTAGGTGTGGATGATCATTATGGGGAAAAGTAATATATTTTTTTCAAAATGATAAACTAGATTCCAAATTTTAGCTCATTCCCCAATATGGTTGCCAAAAATGTTGATTCTTGAATCCCTTAGAACCAAAACTAAAACCTCACGAGGATGTAAATCCCCCTGCATTTTTATAGAGGTGGTACTCCTCTTTACTTTCATATTTTCTTGGGACTCTAGATCTTCATAATATGGGACTTTGCAGAAGTTTTTCGTGGTAATCAAATAAATATAAAAATAACAAGAAATAAAATATTTTTTTTTTGTTTTTAAAGAAATTTCCTGAGAAATGACGAGGAACTGCACACTTCATACATTTAAAAAAGATAGACAAAATTTCCTCACATCCATCATAGTTAAACTAAAGATTTCTGATCACATAAAAATAAAAAGATGGTCAACATGTATAAGAGAAATTTAACAGAGTAAACATATGGGAAGATAAAATAAAGATAACGATAGATCAATCTCAAATACTTTATACTAAAAACTCAAAGTTACAAAGCACAGTCAAAACTAATCCCGAAATAACTCTCTTGAAATTTCTAAAAACTATATATAGTCTGTTACATATCCTTTGAAATTTAAAATGCGTTTGTTCTTAGGACTGGGATTGGCGCTCCCGCGGAACATAAAGCAAATATAAACAAAAAATAATCTTGTAGAAGGAGGATGGTGGGCGATAGTAGAACAACAAGACCTGGAAAGAAGACAAGGATAAGTTATCAGACTTTGGTTAAACCTTTCTAGTGAAAGAAGCGAAGTAATTGGATGAAAGAACTAATAAAGAAAGAAAGATGTGATCAACATAAATTTACTATGCTGGTCTCTCATGTCTTCACTTGCTCACTACTACCCTTTTATTGTCTTAATTAATGGTTACAAGAACTGTCTCAACTGTTTCTTTCCCCTCGTTGGTCAATTTGTCGATTTCTTTCTTGAACCATTCTTCAATATAATTTTTCATTTGGTTCCACGTTTATCTCATGCCGGATTTTGATGTTGAATAAATCGCCCTCCAAGTCTTTTAAATAAAGGGAAATACCATGTAATGATTCTTCAATATCTTGATTCTTCACAGAGTAATCCATTAGCCAATTTTCTATTTCGTCTTCATTATATTGGAGTATACCATAAAAAATTTCAACTGATAACCCTTTAAAATCCTCAACTTGTTCGTCAAATTATTTCTTTGTTAGGAACATTGAGTTGAGAATTAATTTGGGGTCTTGTACTTCATTAGTAATTCCTTCTAGGTCTATCTCCATTAGCCTCTTGAATATGTCTTCCCTTTTTAGTATGGCTCCGTTGCATGCTTGGAAATTATTATTCAAAATTTTAATCTTTTATTTCCAGCAAACATTCAACTGTTTTATCCGACTTGAGGAGGGAAGATCCTCCTCTCTTCTTCTAAGTTTCGTCATGTTAGAGACTTTGGTTCCAAAGGGTAGTACAACATCAATGTAGAAATCTTGCTCGTTCTTCAAGTCAACTTGCAAATATTCATGGAAGGCATGCGCCCTTGAGCCAAAAGAAATAATGTTTTTCAAAACTTCCCATGCTTCTGTGATCAATGCCATTCTTTTCTTAATATTTATTTCTACATAGATCTTGGCTAATGCAAGTAGGATTGAAGAGAGTGTTCTTTCAACTGGATAATAACTTGCAATGAATCCTTTCAGAGATATAACAATAATAAAACCCTTGGAAAATCGTGCTTTAATGCAATTTAATGAAAAAACTTCTTGAGCCCATCACTTATTAATGACGATCTTTACGGAGCTTGCATGATCAATTATTAGCAATAAGCCATACTAAATGTATATTGGGAAAAGAAAGAATATGGAGAGGACGAACAAAAGCAATTTGAATTTGGGGTTTTTTGTGAACCCACCAA
>JZKD02S1641983.1:19216-53223 GCA_000966675.3 Picea glauca
TCAATATTTTGAAAATGAGATCTAATATGGGTATAGGCTGGACAATCTAAGAGAAAGTGTTTTTCATCTTCAACCTTCTTAGTGTCACAAAGGTGACACACTCTTTCATCCCAAAGCTAAAATAAATATGTAATTAATAAAATATTATATTAATATATAAAAAATTATTATAATATGTAGAAAAAATACTGCTTTGATTATGTTGAAAAACACACTTTTAATTTTAATTTAAGAATGTAGAAAGTTTTATTTTAGCTTTATGTTCTTAATCCATTAATAATTTGATTAGTGTTCCATTTGTAAAAGGGTATTTGAGCTTTTTAGGGAAAAGTTTAAGGTTTTAAATGTGGAGGAGAGAGACTTATTGGTTTTGATTTATAAATGTAGGACTTGTTTAAAGATAAGTGTATTTTATCGTTGTTTTATGTGTGTGTGTTTTATTGATTCAAAGAGAAAAAATTAAGAGAAAATACTTGTTATACAACTAATTATTGTGTTAATAAGAGAAAACATTTTTTTGTGCCTATTTCATTTGCATAATGATTGTGGTATATTCAAATTCAAAGGAGGAGAAGGCCAAGCAAGTATATTCATACCACAACTAATGAATCATTACATTAGTAAAAGATACCACTTCTTTGTGGTTGTCTTTATTGGCATAGAGATCATGGTATGTTGGTTAGAGGCCCATCATAGAAAATGTTGCACAATAATGCCTTACTGAAAAGCAATAGTTTCAACAAAGAAAAGAAAGGGAGAAGTCTAGAATTAAAATCTCTACGAAAAGAAAAAGAGTTACAACTGCCATGATTTCAATGAGACCATTGTTCATGGTTCTTAGAGACTTGGTCAACATGCAACAAGACTATGTCCACTAACCTAGAGTTAAAATCCGTACGAAAAGAAAAAGAGTTACAACTACCATGATGTCAATGGGACCATTGTTCATGGTTCTCAGAGACTTGGTCAACATGCAACAAGACTATGTCCATTAACCTAAAGTTAAAATACCTATGAAAAGAAAAAGAGTTACAACTGCCATGATTTCAATGGGACCATTGTTCATGGTTCTCAGAGACTTGGTCAACATGCAACAAGACTATGTCCACTAACCTCGAAGGACTTCTCCTACTGGCCAATATTTAATTGTGCTATCATGGAAGGATTTATATACAAACGTGTACAATTCCTAGCAATCAAAACAAGCCAATGCACAAAGGGAAAGGAGATTTTATAGTATAGGAGTTATTCCAAGATGTCATGTGATGGGCATATTCAATTGTTGTTTCACACACATGCACCAACATGACACGGAGAAAGAGGGGGCAGACCAAACAAACAAGCATATTCACATTGCAATGAAATAATTATTATGTTAGTACCAAGCATATTCCTTTATGACCACCAATATTAATATAAAGATCATAATATATTAGGACTTATATGTAACATAGACCGACACTCACAATGTCAATTGGGTCTAATCTGCACGATTGGAAGAATGAGTGTTATCCTTCCCATCCAGGTTCAATTCTCGCAAGTAACATGTTGAGTTCTTAATGAGTATATTGTTGTAATAGCTTTGGCCAAGCTTTTGCATAATTTGGTTTACCTTGGGTACCATCCTCAAAATGAGGGGAAATACCTCGTAGATTTTCCTTTGCAAAAAAAAAAAAGACCAACACTCACAATCAATATGAAATAACTGGAAAAAAAAAGCCTTCTCTTTATTGAATTACATAAATCTTATATAATTAAGTTTGATTCTAATCAAGTAGGGCTAGCTCAAGTGACAATGGGATGGAGTGTTATCTTTCCCACTCGAAATTATTCATAATAGGCATATTTTTGTAATGCCTTTAAACCCCTTTTAAGAATCCCCACCTTTCTTTAAATATTTTTCTATTCGAAATTGTAACAAGATCTCCTTTCAATCTCACCACTTCACCCAATGGTTTATTTGTTGAAATGGACACTTGACACTGAGAGGGGAGGTGAATCAGTGTCACAAAACTTTGGACAATTTTCCACTTTTCATAAATTAACTGAACAACAAATATTTATTTCATTTTCTCAATCAATATATAAAAGAATAAATATTTTATTTATTTATTTAACTTGAATGAATACATAAGATCAATCTTTGAATATCTTAAACTTCAAGCAACTATGAGAGACCCAGCTCTTTGTTACAAGACACAGCTTGTAGTTCTCAAATCCAATTGAGAAATGAGGAATCCAACCCTCATAACAAGTCCCACCTTGTTGATCTCAGATCCAACTGAGATGTGAGGAATCCAATCCTCATACAAGACCCAGCTTGTAAGTAGGCACCAACCTGATAGAATGAACCTTCATTCAATCCATTATATATAAATATATATACTTCAACAAATTCAACTACATTTCTTCTCACCATTCTTTCTTGTTTATATAGTCTTCCAACTAGTGTGAATTTGAATCATTGCATCTTTTGATTTTGAACCATTGTACCTTTTCATTTAAATGATAATATTAATCTTTAAATAATATCATTCTCCTTTCTATTCTTTATTCATAATGCTCATGAATTAACTCTCTTTTAATCATGACTGTGCGTCGGATTTTTTGTCTTCATGAGTTGATCACAAACATGGATCGACTCATCATATCGTTCTCATGCTTCTGTTGCATTCTCAGTTCACCAACAGATCATACTTGATCTTTTATCGATTCTCTGTATTGTTCTAGTGCTAACTCTTTATCGAATTAAATCTGTATGAGGGGCTTCCTTCAAACCATTTGTTATAGCAAGATTTGTCTCACCATGGCTATCTTGCACAGAGGGCCTTTTTCCATTTCCCTATGCAGACTTATCATCCCCTTTTTGATGAATCCAGAACCAAAAATAAATATTTTTCCACATATACGCTCTCTATCTGCTATACAAGATGTGTATACGCAGGTTGCTCCACTACAGCTCGCGTACATTGGGATTTGTGCCAAAAAATACAAAATGGAGTCAGATTTCCATGTCACGACAAGAGATATATGATCCTTGGACTTCCATATACTGGAAACGTTCTGACTCGACCCTTCAGTTGCATTCTGAAGGCTATAAGAGCACAATTTTGAGCTATGGAAAAGAGGAGAAAGCAATCAACTTTGAGAGCAAAGTTACTCTGGAGAAATTACTTCATATTGAGTCTGCATCCCTTTGTCCCTCAAGTCTAAATATAGTGTTCAGCCCCCAAGCTCTTTCCCTGTTGTTGAGAGAACCCCATTGTCTCTTTTCTATGAGCTTGCCTTCGATGGAGGATTGAAGTGGTGGAGACCCAGTTGGAAGGAACTTGGTTTCTTGGTTTCGAACCGTGCTGACACGGAAGTCTGTAATGTTGTCACTTCTGCTAATCAATTATTAATAGAAATACTCATTTCTCGTCCTATTGGTATCGTGCGAATATATGATTATTATCCATGGGCATATTTGTAATGGTTATTAATGGATCATGCTATCTGAAGTGCTAACCCCCTTTTATATTATCACTATATACTTGCTCTGTTTGTTTGTTAAGAACTGGTTGCAGGTACAAAATTTTGGGTCAAAGTGCTCAACGATGGAACATCATCGAATGTTGGATCGAGGTAGGCCTCTTTCTTATCTTGCGCATTAGTTTGTATAGCATATGTTGGAATTGAGTTGATTTCTGCAGTCATACCTGTCTGTTGTGGTTTACCCTTGGCCATAGAGAGTTTTTCCCTCATAACACCATTTACATATGACCATATGCGCAAAAACATGGGCTTGTTGTCTAAGTGATGTTCCCATCACCACCTCTTCTTTCGCTCTTTGTTTCTTTATTCCATACGACTGCAGGTGGTGACTAGGCGCTAGGCCAAGCGAGTGTTTGATCACTTATCAAAATCAACGGTCATGTTTTAATCTCCCGATGAGATGGACAACTGTCACTACTTCGGGACTTTGTCCTTCGCGACTTCCAACCTCTATAATCTTTCAAATCTCCCGAAGCAGATTTCTCTGAAGTAGATCGGACGATCGATATATTATTTGCACGATGAACGATTCTCGTTCACTTCAGAACTTTGGCTATTCGTGGATTTTGAGCTCTGGAGTAACAATTCCTCCGAAGCGATTACCTACCGAATAATTCATACAGCAATGGTGATCGTTTGTTGTCGATTAACACCTCCACTTATGCTATCCTTCCACTGTACTTGATCAACGGTCGAGAACGCTCTCGAATTAGAACAACGGTTAGCGTTAACTTCAACCTTCGGTGCTTCGGGTGATTTCTGATGTTAGAAATTGGTTTCCCTTGAAGTACATACTCTCGAAGTGACGTCATTGTTGACTTGGCACTGGCCGAGTGGCTGCCACATGTCACTTAGATTTGTGACTTACACGTACCTGAAATGACAATTTCATCTTGACACTTGTCATCATCTGATTGTGCCACATGTCCTCACTGACGTGGTCTGCTGACGTAGATCTCTTGTTGCGGCACATATCCTCCTCCTGGATCTAACTACTATGATCAGTTCTAGATCAATGGTCTAGATTCATTTCGGCATTCGGGAATTTGGGTTATCTGTTCCCAATTCTCAATTCTTTCGAAGTGAGATTCCCAGAATAAAACCCGAGCAACTTGAATTCATCTAACGGTCCATCTTTGATGCAAAAACACTAACACTATCCAACAGTTATCGATATTTCGGCTATTTCGGGATCTCGTGAATTCTTGATCAACGACTGTGATTAGTTCTAGATCAATGGTCTAGATTCATTTTGGCATTCGGGACTTTGGGCTATACGCTCCCATTTCCCAAATCTTCCAAAGTAAGTTTCATCAATTAAACCTCGATCATCTTAACATCATCTAATGATCCATTTTTAACCAATCCAACGGTCAAGAATTCTCCCAGAGTAGATCAACGATCAGGGATGATTGTGAGGTCCCAACTTACATGACATTTAAAACTATCGTCGAATTCCGTAATGGAAATTGCTCGTTGGTAGTGGAACTGATGCCAACCGTAGATCTGTTGGCAAGTGACCATCGACGGTCGATGTGGATTGTGGAACCGTAACTTGCGTGTGGTTTAGCCCATTGCCTAAACTCCACAATTTGAAGTTGTGTGATTGTTGGTGGATCAACCACAGTCGTCGATCTTTGAATCGATGAGATCTGACGGTCTAGATAAATTGTGAGATTGGAAATAACGTGTTGTTTAATTTTCCCTTTGCGCTTTGCAATCAATCCCTTCCCTTGATCTGTCGCTTGCGTATCCAACAGTCATGACTTGATCTTATCATTGACCAGTCCTTCAACGATCCTTCTCTTGTAATCTGACAGATCTAACGGTCGAGATATAATTCTTCCAAACTCTAACTTCCCCTCGATCTGACGGTTCCTTATTTGTTCGAGATCTATATCAACGGACATGATTCTTTGCATGATACCTCTCTTGAGCTTTAGAGTGAATTCCTTTGTACCTCATGTTATGTCTTCTATGCGACTACTTTTTAAAACTATCTCAATGAATAGGATTCTTCCTTGAATCCTTTGGAGTTTTCCTGTGGGGATTTTGATCCCGATGGCATCTCTACAATGCGCTCTTCCTTCTGAGCTTTGATTCTCTGCATATTGTATGACATTTTCGTTCTCTGCTAACTGCTATACTGTTGACATCAATGACAATTCATCAATGATAACTCATCAATGACAATTCACCATAACACCTTATCATCACAACACAAAGACATCGACTGTTGACATCAATGACAACATATCAATGACAATATGTCCAACATTCTTCATTGGAACACAAAGTAATGTAGAAACATAGACATCAACCACTAATCATAATATAGTTAACAACTTAATCCTGGTTGTTTTCCTAGGGATAATCGGGAGTGGTGAACTCATGTTCTAAACCTAAGAGGTAGAATAGGTCCTGGAATAGCTCATTCTGAAAATGGGTGCCATGGTCGGACACTAGCTACTTGGGCACGCTGAAGCACACGATGACATGGTTGAAGAAGAATCGAGAATCCGTCTCAACCGAATTGTTGAAGGTTGGCATGGCCTCAACCCATTTGGTAAAGTAGTCAATGACAACTATGATGTACTCATGGTTATTGCTCGAGGGAGGTCGACACTCCATGAAGTCGATCACAAATTTGAAAAAGGGACCGAAAGTACTAACGGGGTGGAGTGGGTGGTGCTCGAGTTTGTTCAAAAATAAAAAACAATTTATCAAATAAATTTGTTAGGCTCTCTTTTATTTTAATCATATATTATATTGTTTTTTAGATTTAAATATATTTATGTATTTTGAAAAATACTTTGTAAGATTTAAATATATTTTTATTGTAAGATTTAAATATATTTTTATATATTTTTTAAATATATTTTTTATACATTATTTAAAAAGCAACTTATAAATTCAATTTAAAAAAAATTAATTTTGATAAAAATGTTTTAATTTAAAAAAATTTAAATGCATTGAGATTATAAACAAAAGGAAAGTGATATGCTTTAAGCGTGATAAATAAAATAAAAAACCATGTATGTATTTTAAGTAATAGTAAAAATCATTCATGTGTTAAGTGGTGGATATTTCTTGTCATTGTATTTTAAGTAATAGTAAAAATCATTCATGTGTTAAGTGGTGGATATTTTTGGTCATTGATGTTCATACCTTAGCATTCAATAACAACGTCTTGATGAAGGGATTAAGGTCATCTCCTTGTTGCTTAAGCTATTTATCTAATGCTTAACATTATTCGAGGAAACTTATCATTAATTGGTCAATGGGAATTATGTTTACGTAAAAGACAACCTACCATATGTCAAGGTTGTCCTTTATACTTAGAGAATGGACACAACCAAGAGGACACTAAGCTCCTCGAGGGACTCAAATCATGGTATACAAATCCCCACCCCACCCACGTGTGTGTGTTCATGTTCACCAATGTTGTCGCGCGTTTGGCTAGTTTCATGTTAGTAAGTGGACGATTAGAATCCCCCTAGGTTTCTTGAAGTCCTTCTCGTCATCCTCATGCAAAGATGCATGCTAAAAGGAGGATCACCATCCTTAACACTCGGACACCTCGTGGTAGGATATCTCTTCACCTAGAAGGATCACCAACCTAATTTATGCTTCACCTTGTGGAGATAACTCTTTAGGTGAGATGCACTAATCTACATCGATAGGTTTAGTAGGGATGTCATCCATGAATGTGGGGAAACATCTCTTTTGGGCTTCCCTACGAGGTTCTCCTTGAAATAAATAAATATGTGTGTATGTATGTATGTATGTATGTATGTAAAGAGAGGTCAAAGTGGAGATGATGCACAAACCATGATGACCATAATGTATCACTTCCACTAGACTCATCTGGAACTATTTGGATGTGAAATGCAACAACACGTTGAAAGACAAGATAATGATGCATACTATAATTTTTCAATGCTAATGATTGTGTTATGGTGAAAGGTTAAAATTGAATGAATGATGAAAACCATATGTGGATAGATGGTGAGGATCATGGAGGAGCATGCAGTGAGTACTCGAGTTTTTGTGGGCTCTTACTAAGACGATTAATCAAATTGCCTCAAGTAATTGAGACGGTCGAACATCTCTATGGCTTATTGGAGGAAGATGGAGCAAGTGCTAATTACTGGGGTTCCATAGGCCCAAACTATTGTCCCCAAGTGGTGAATTCATTTGAATAAGATAGGGTCAGACGTTGTGATCACTTGATTATTGATGTTGCCACTTGATCATGAGCCCACTAGTTTGTGTGAGGTTGTGGAGATGTATCATCATGAGGGAGATAGACCACCATAGTAAGCAGAACCCTTGTTGTTGGAATCTGTGTGAGCTATGAGTCTATGGAGTCATTAGCTTCATGACTAGAAGGGAGAAGTAATGTTGTAGAAAGGAGGATGGCTCTCTGAGCATCATTTTTTCTCATCTTGTGTGTTCTTTATGGTAAATGCCCTAGTAAGTCAATATATATTAATGACAATTTGTAGTTCCTTGATTGGTAAGTGGATGGCATTTGAATGGTTGGTGTAATTTTTTTCCATCATTTCTCTTAAAACTATGTGTTTTGGGGTTTTACCATTCTATAATGGCATCATATTCCATTTTTAGGCTACTCTCCAAATGCCTTGTCATGATTGCCATAATGAAGAAATGGTGGAAGCAATGACCTCACTTGAACATGATTCAGGGTTAACGAGGAATGTTGCATTAACGTGTTGCATCAAACAAGTCTTTTTCAAGCAAGGACTATTATGGCTTAGTTTAACTTCAAACTCAATAGTGCCACTGTAGCATAAACTTGAAAGAAGCTAGATTGATATGGACATGTTGTTTATGGTGTACATCTTGAAAGTTTTATTGGAGTCACATTTTTTGTAGAAAATTAAATCTACATCTCCATAGGTAAAGCATAAGTTAGGCTAGAAGATTGAAGGTTTGATGGAATCGATGGTGGATCAATGAGAAGTCTAGGGTTAGTGTAAAATGGTCTAGGACATTCAATTAGTTGATTACTTGGATGACCCAATTGAAGGGATGGAAAAATGGTTGTATCGAGGTAAAGGGTCTCTAGGTCATTTTGATCAAGTTTCAAAAGGAGAAAGAAGTGGTAAAGCCCCATAAACTTAGGCTCTGAGGCAAAAGTGGATGGAAATAAATACTTGCAAATCTTTCATGTTATTGTTAGAGATAAAAATGAGTCAATTTCATTAGGTTGATGCTAGGATAATGAATTAGTGGATTCAAATTTTGAAGCAAATCTTGAGGTCATATTCATTGAGGACCCACTTTGTGGCAACTGTAATACATATCAAGAAGTTATAGTAGAGATAAGCAACACAATATCAAGGATGAAGATCTATCTATATTCATCCACAATATAGGGTAAAGTATTGTTAATCTTAAACCCTAATTTTCCTCCTATAGATTCTTCAATATATCAAGATAAGGAGGCTTAAGATCGTGATTTTCCTTGAAAGGAAGAGAGAAATCCAATCGAAGGGCCTTACAATGATTAGGTAAAAGGGGTGGGTTTTGTGGGCGCAAATATGGACTTGGAAGCTATGTGTAGAGGTCTTAGTAGAAAGGAGCCAAACCTGAACTCTAATGAGAACATAAGCACTAAGAAAACAAAGAAGGTGATAAGGAGAAAGGGGACAAAAGTATGGTGGTTGGGGAAGATTTGGGAGTTACTCAAGTTGTGGAGTTTTTGGGAAAGAATTTGTTTTAGAAAGTTCCATGGGAGGCACATAGTTGCAGATTCCTTAAATTCTTAGATTTAGAAATGTTGGAAGACGATTATAGGTTACAGTCCTATCTGTTATACAATGATAAGAGGATAGCTTGGGTTCTTATTCATATTCGAAGAGGATGTAGGCAAGATCATGAATGTGAGTTGATTCTTGCACGGGAGGCCTAAACATCTACCTACCATGTGGCACTTTGGTTATTTTTTATGTTTTTCTTAAAAATGACATAATTTTGATATCCAAAGCCCATTTTCAGTTTGTTTTTTATAAACTACCTATTTTTTTTAGAGTTTTCCATCCTTATAGTAAGTTTCTACTTTTAAATCCATCTTACCTCAATATTTTAATATGGTTGATACAAGTGATCGTTCGCTTACCAATTCAAACTACTTCTCATGGAAATCTCATATGGAGGATGTACTACGAAGTAAAGAACTTTACCGAATTATCTTGGGAAAATAAATTACACCCCTTGATGCCTCAAAGAAAGCAAAATGGATAATAAAAATGATGAATCACATCGATTTAATCTAAATGTCCATATCTAGTGATTTATGGTTTCACCTTCAATGAGTTGACAAACCAAATGACATTGGAAAAAATTGGAAATTGCATTTGGTAAACACAATGAGATTCGAGCCTAGAAACTTGAAAACCAATGGATTTATTTGAATCCTAGTGATTTCTCTTGCATTGTAGACTATCTATCTAAGTTCAAAACACTTAGACCTTTACTTGAATATTGTAACATACTAAAGAAGGATGACAAATGTATATATGTTATTCTTGCTAAGTTTGGTAGTGCATATTTTGTCTTTGTATCTACTTTTCACTCCACTAGAGAAACTTTAGGGGTTGCTTACAAAACACTCACTCTTGAATATTTTTTCTTTTTATTAAAGAGAACAATAAGCTCTTGCATCTTGGAGTGATCAACATTGCAAGCGCATCCAACAAAGCATCGATGGCCTTATAGAAGGATAAATCCAAGCATCCAAAGAAGCAACATCCTCATAACAACAAGCAAAACAAGGGTCTTAAACCCTCTCAACCAACTCCTATTCCCAATGGTGACAAATGAATAACATAACAAAAAGTAAGAATATTGATAGACATTGTAATTTTTTTGGTTAAGATGGCCATCCAGAGTCTAAATGTTTTAACATTGTACTACATATGGGTGGAAAAACCGACGCCATACTCTGATAGTACCGATAAAATCGGTCGTACTGTCGGATTTTACTTGCATTTTTTTTTTTAAAAAGCCCCAACGTCCGTCGAATATTCGATGAAAGAGACTTNTAGTTTGTGTGAGGTTGTGGAGATGTATCATCATGAGGGAGATAGACCACCATAGTAAGCAGAACCCTTGTTGTTGGAATCTGTGTGAGCTATGAGTCTATGGAGTCATTAGCTTCATGACTAGAAGGGAGAAGTAATGTTGTAGAAAGGAGGATGGCTCTCTGAGCATCATTTTTTCTCATCTTGTGTGTTCTTTATGGTAAATGCCCTAGTAAGTCAATATATATTAATGACAATTTGTAGTTCCTTGATTGGTAAGTGGATGGCATTTGAATGGTTGGTGTAATTTTTTTCCATCATTTCTCTTAAAACTATGTGTTTTGGGGTTTTACCATTCTATAATGGCATCATATTCCATTTTTAGGCTACTCTCCAAATGCCTTGTCATGATTGCCATAATGAAGAAATGGTGGAAGCAATGACCTCACTTGAACATGATTCAGGGTTAACGAGGAATGTTGCATTAACGTGTTGCATCAAACAAGTCTTTTTCAAGCAAGGACTATTATGGCTTAGTTTAACTTCAAACTCAATAGTGCCACTGTAGCATAAACTTGAAAGAAGCTAGATTGATATGGACATGTTGTTTATGGTGTACATCTTGAAAGTTTTATTGGAGTCACATTTTTTGTAGAAAATTAAATCTACATCTCCATAGGTAAAGCATAAGTTAGGCTAGAAGATTGAAGGTTTGATGGAATCGATGGTGGATCAATGAGAAGTCTAGGGTTAGTGTAAAATGGTCTAGGACATTCAATTAGTTGATTACTTGGATGACCCAATTGAAGGGATGGAAAAATGGTTGTATCGAGGTAAAGGGTCTCTAGGTCATTTTGATCAAGTTTCAAAAGGAGAAAGAAGTGGTAAAGCCCCATAAACTTAGGCTCTGAGGCAAAAGTGGATGGAAATAAATACTTGCAAATCTTTCATGTTATTGTTAGAGATAAAAATGAGTCAATTTCATTAGGTTGATGCTAGGATAATGAATTAGTGGATTCAAATTTTGAAGCAAATCTTGAGGTCATATTCATTGAGGACCCACTTTGTGGCAACTGTAATACATATCAAGAAGTTATAGTAGAGATAAGCAACACAATATCAAGGATGAAGATCTATCTATATTCATCCACAATATAGGGTAAAGTATTGTTAATCTTAAACCCTAATTTTCCTCCTATAGATTCTTCAATATATCAAGATAAGGAGGCTTAAGATCGTGATTTTCCTTGAAAGGAAGAGAGAAATCCAATCGAAGGGCCTTACAATGATTAGGTAAAAGGGGTGGGTTTTGTGGGCGCAAAAATGTACTTGGAAGCTATGTGTAGAGGTCTTAGTAGAAAGGAGGCAAACCTGAACTCTGATGAGAACATAAGCGCTAAGAAAACAAAGAAGGGGACAAAAGTATGGTGGTTGGGAAGATTTGGGAGTTACTCAAGTTGTGGAGTTTTGGGGAAAGAATTTGATTTAGAAAGTTCCATGGGAGGCACATAGTTGCAGATTCCTTAAATTCTTAGATTTAGAAATGTTGGAAGACAATTATAGGTTACAGTCCTATCTGTTATACAATGACAAGAGGATAGCTTGGGTTCTTATTCATATTCGAAGAGGATGTAGGAAAGATCATGAATGTGAGTTGATTCTTGCACGGGAGGCCTAAACATCTACCTACCATGCGGCACTTTGGTTATTTTTTATGTTTTTCTTAAAAATGACATAATTTTGATATCCAAAGCCCATTTTCAGTTTGTTTTTATAAACTACCTATTTTTTTTAGAGTTTTCCATCCTTATAGTAAGTTTATACTTTTAAATCCATCTTACCTCAATATTTTAATATGGTTGATACAAGTGATCATTTGCTTACCAATTCAAATTACTTCGCATGAAAATATCATATGGAGGATGTACTACGAAGTAAAGAACTTTACCGAATTATATTGGGAAAATAAATTACACCCCTTGATGCCTCAAAGAAAGCAAAATGGATAATAAAAATGATGAATCACATCGATTTAATCTAAATGTCCATCTCTAGTGATTTATGGTTTCACCTTCAATGAGTTGACAAACCAAATGACATTGGAAAAAATTGGAAATTGCATTTGGTAAACACAATGAGATTTGAGCCTAGAAACTTGAAAACCAATGGATTTATTTGAATCCCAGTGATTTATCTTGCATTGTAGACTATCTATCTAAGTTCAAAACACTTAGACCTTTACTTGAATATTGTAACATACTAAAGAAGGATGAAAAATGTATATATGTTATTCTTGCTAAGTTTGGTAGTGCATATTTTGTCTTTGTATCTACTTTTCACTCCACTAGAGAAACTCTAGGGGTTGCTTACAAAACACTCACTCTTGAATATTTTTTCTTTTTATTAAAGAGAACAATAAGCTCTTGCATCTTGGAGTGATCAACATTGCAAGCGCATCCAACAAAGCATCGATGGCCTTATAGAAGGATAAATCCAAGCATCCAAAGAAGCAACATCCTCATAACAACAAGCAAAACAAGGGTCTTAAACCCTCTCAACCAACTCCTATTCCCAATGGTGACAAATGAATAACATAACAAAAAGTAAGAATGCTAATAGACATTGGTATTTTTTTGGTTAAGATGGTCATCCAGAGTCTAAATGTTTTAACATTGTACTACATATGGGTGGAAAACCGACGCCATACTCCGATAGTACCGATAAAATTGGTCGTACTGTCGGATTTTACTTGCATTTTTTTTCTTAAAAAGCCCCAACGTCCGTCAAATATTCGATGAAAGAGACTTATCATTGAATATCTAACGGTTGACAAGGTCAATTCTTGTCGAATATTCGATAGTTGACCAGGTCAATGATCTATGTACCGACGTTTGACGAAGTCAATATTTTTGTCCGTTAAGCAGCGTCTCTCTAGTCAATAGTCGTCGGAAGTCCAACGAAAAAGTGATATATAATTAAAAAAAATCGAAATATTAAAGATGTTCGACGTTGTTGCTATACTAGCGACGGTTTGCAGAGGTTATAAGGGATATTTTTACGTCATAATACAAAATTTAAATTTTATTTTGTTAATTGTATTACAAATAGTTAAACTATTGAGGTTGATTTTTGAAAATAATCATCATTGAAAGTTTGGTAAGGAAAAATGTCACATAACATTCCCCCTAAAGGACAAAGCCGAGACATGAGATCTGCATTGGTCGAGGCTTTGGGTGATTGAAAATGTCATTGCCCCTGTAAAAAAATGCAGGGGCTATAATAGAAGGAGACTTTTAATAAAAACAACTAAAAAACATTATAGAGAGTATGGACACCTCGAAGGCAGGCATGAATATCGTCCCTTGGTAAGCTATTCATTATATATATTTATATTGCACATTGTTTTTGTAAACGTGTATATGGTAAATGTAGAAGAAAAATAATGTATTATTTTTTCTTTATGGATATATTCTACGTACACAATAAATTGAGAGTAAGTTAAGAAGAGAAGAAGTAGACATAATATGTAGATTTTAATTAGGGTTTAGGGTATGGTTTAGTGGTTAATGGGTTTAAGGTTTAGGGGTGTAGTGTGTAAAGGGTTAGGGGTTAATAGGTTAGGTTTTAAGGTAGGTTTAAGGGGTTTAGGTCCTAGGGGATTTAGAGGTTAATGGGGTTTTAGGGAGTAGGGGTTAGAGGTTTAGGGTTAGGGATTAAGGGGTTAGGTAGGTTTAGGGGTTAATAGTTTAGGGGCTTATGCTACTATTCAATACATGAGTTAATATTGGTTGTGTTGAAAAGTATTGACGCTTTGTTTGAGAAGTATTTGTGGAGTTGTTAATTCCTCTTTTGATATTGGTACCGACGCTCTGTTTGAGAAGTATTTGCAGAGTTGTTAATTTCTCTTTTGATATTGGTACCGACACTCTATTTGAGAAGTATTTGCAGAGTTTCTAATTCCTCTTTTGATATTGGTAATTGTTTCCTTTTTAAAAGTTTTGAAGATAAGTTTGAGTTCCTAGTAACATCGTCATTGAAAAAAAACAGAAATCACTAATGGAAAGTGGAGATGCCACACTGGCTAAATCTTGTATTTTTCGGGAAGAGGACAATAAAGGAAATATGGAGATTCCATGTTCTTGTTATAACACCTTAAAGGTACAGGGTTGAGGGGGATAGATAAGGGTGGTTTTTATTTTTTCAGGGTTGAAGGGGGGTAGATAAGAATATGACATAATGATGAATGCGAAATAAGAATATGTTGTTTTTGTTGTTGTGACTGTATATATGAATATGATTCACCATATGCTACTATTCAATACGAGAGATAATATTGGTTGTGTTGACAAGTACCGATGCTCTGTTTGAGAAGTATTTGCAAAGTTGATAATTCCTCTTTTGATATTGGTATCGACACACAGTTTGAGAAGTATTTGTAGTGTTGTCAATTCCTTTTTAAAAGTTTTGAAGACCAGTTCCAGTTCCTAGTAACATCGTCGTTTTTTTTTAAACAGAAATCATTAATGGAAAGTGGAGATGCCACACTAGTTGAATGTCGTGTTTGTCAGGAAGAGGTCAGTAAAAGAAATATGAAGATTCCATGTTCCTATTCTGGCACCTTGAAGGTCCAGGGTTGAGGGGGATAGATAAGGGTGTTTTATATTTTGTCACGGTTGAAGAGGGATAGATAATAATATGACATAACGATAAAGGAAAAATAAGAACATGTTGTTTTGTTGGTTGTGACTATATATCTCTTAAAGTGTCTCTCTTTCTACATGTTAAGAAAAGTAACATTTTTCCTATATTTTTTCAACATATTCATAGTATGTCTTTGTCCTTGTCTTTGTTGTCTTTGTTTTCCTATATTCTATTTGTAAACCTTTGTATCATTTTAATATTTGTTATATACACTAATATTACTTGAATGTTTGTAATTATAAAGTAATGGCGCCCTAGGGTACTGCTCGTGGAGGAAGACGTGGTTGTACAAGCGCTTGTTCAGGAACATGGAGTGAATATTGAAGATCAAGTTAATGATCCTATGGAAGAAGATGATGAAGCTAATAACACAGTTGAAGAAGATGGGATAAATATAACGATCCATGAGACATTTAATAATGTTGTAATAGATGATGATGATGACCAACTTGATGGTTTTTTTGATATACCTATACTTGAGAAGGCAATTCAACCTCTTTATGAAGGCTCCAAAACAAGTCTTCTCTCTGCTATATTGTTTCTGGTGAACTTAAAGGTTATGAATGGTTTGTCAAACACTTGTGTCACATAACTCCTAAGGTATGTAATATATTTTCTCACATTTAGTACATGATGATAAAGGTTTTATTTTTTCCTCTATTTTTATTGTTAATTGATCATCTGTAAAATTTCGATGCAAATGTATGATTTATATTCTTTACATCAACTAGTATTGATTTTTTATATTGTAGATCGTTAGGTGAATTTTTGTTGCCACAGTCAAATGTTTTATGTTGCACATACCAAGATTTACATGCCATTATGAAAGATATTGGAATGGAGTATCAAGTTATTCATGCATGTCTCGATGGTCATATTCTATATTATGGAGAACATGCGTCGAAAGAAGAATGCCCAAAATGTCAAATTAGTAGATATCGAACCGATCAAGTAACAAAAAAGGTGCCTCGCAAGGTTCTTCGTTATATTCCCATAATTCCACATTTGCGGCGATTGTTCAGGTGCAAAAGCATAGCATAGTTTATGGATTACAATGCAAAGAATAGAAGTAAAGATGGTGTTCTTAGAATGCTTGTAGATAGATCTACATTTAAGAAGATAGAGGAAATATGGCTGCATTTTAAAGATGAACCTCGTAACTTAGGCTTTCATTGGCAGCTGATGGTGCAAATCCATTTGGAGAGCTCAAATCTACTTACTCGGTGTGGCTTTTTTTTGTTATGAACAATAACATTCCTCCATGGATGTCAATAAAGAGGGAGCACATGATGTTGGCAATGATTGTTCTAGGAATTTGTTTAGAATATATATTTTTTTAACATGGTAACATCTCATTTGTCTTGTTTGTTTCATAATTATGTCTTTTATTTTTTTGTTTACTCATATATGTTTAATTATGTCTTATAATTATGTTTGGTATTTTTTTATTTACTCATATATGTAGTAACTATGTATTGTATGTTCAATCAATTAGGTAAGTACCAAGTCAAAGATATGAATGTATATATCGAGCCTCTTATTGACGAGTTACTAGAGTTATGGAAGGGAATCATTATGTATGATATCTCTAGACGTCCAATAGGTGCGCAAAGGGAATTTAAATTCCATGCAATGCTTGTATGGAGAATTCACGATGCCCTAGAGCTAACACATTTATGTGGTATGTTGTAACGTTACGATATACTTTAATAGTTTTTAATTTTATGAAGTTCATATCATGCATGTTTTTTTTATATAATCCCTTCATTAAACATACTTTGAATAATTGAAATATAATTTAATCCATCTCTTGCAGGTCTTCAAACAAAGGGTAAATTTCCATGTCCAGTTTGTGGTCCTAAGAAGAAATCTCGTCGTTCAAGACGTTTAGGAAATGAGGTGTTTGATGAGTATAAGCACTTCCTCTCTAAGAACCATAGGTATCGAAGTACCAAGAAACATCTTTTCAACGGGAAAGAGAGACTAGATTAAAACCACGGAGAATGAGACCTCATCTATGGCAGTTGCAATATAATAGAAATCGTCAAGGTATGGATCAAATAATCGATGTATCATACATGAAATGTTTGGAATATTTTATATTTTTTTTGCATTTTGTTCATTGTACTAATTGACAATTATTGTTGTAATATCTTTAATTTATATGCTTCACCTTGAAGGTTGTCATGAAGGCATTAATAATGGGGTGCTTCCACAATGAATGAAAAGTTATCCCATACAATTCAATAAGCTCCCCTACTATGAGCACCTAGAAATTGTTCATTTGTTTCATACAATTCACATCAAGAAGAATGTAACATAAATGTTATGACGAATCTTAGATGGAAGGAGTGACAAAGAAAAAATTGTGAAGATTTGAAATGACATTAAGGAGGCCAATCATGCAATGTAAAGTGTGATATTCAAATAGCAATGCAGACGACCAAAGTATAAGCACCCTTCCATGGTTATTGACAAAGCAACAAAGCAAGGATGTAAAAGAGGTTATTGAAAAAATTAAATTTCNAATTCCACATTTGCGACGATTGTTCAGGTGAAAAAGCATAGCGTAGTTTATGGATTACCATGCAAAGAATAGAAGTAAAGATGGTGTTCTTAGAATGCTTGCAGATAGATCTACATTTAATAAGATAGAGGAAATATGGCTACATTTTAAAGATGAACCTTGTAACTTAGGCTTTCATTGGCAGCTGATGATGCAAATCCATTTGGAGAGCTCAAATCTACTTACTCGGTGTGGCCTTTTTTTGTTATCAACAATAACATTCCTCCATGGATGTCAATAAAGAGGGAGCACATGATGTTGGCAATGATTGTTCTAGGAATTTGTTTAGAATATATTTTTTTTAACACGGTAACATCTCATTTGTCTTGTTTGTTTCATAATTATGTCTTATATTTTTTTGTTTACTCATATATGTTTAATTATGTCTTATAATTATGTTTGGTATTTTTTTATTTACTCATATATGTAGTAATTATGTACTATATGTTCAATCAATTAGGTAAGTACCAAGTCAAAGATATGAATGTATATATCGAGCCTCTTATCGATGAGTTACTAGAGTTATGGAAGAGAATCATTATGTATGATATCTCTAGACGTCCAATAGGTGCGCAAAGGGAATTTAAATTCCATGCAATGCTTGTATGGAGAACTCACGATGCCCTAGAGCTAACACATTTATGTGGTATGTTATAATGTTACAATATACTTTTATAGTTTTTAATTTTATGAAGTTCATATCATGCATGTTTTTTTAATATAATCCCTTCATTAAACATACTTTGAATAATTGAAATATAATTTAATCCATCTCTTGCAGGTCTTCAAACAAAGGGTAAATTTCCATGTCCAGTTTGTGGTCCTAAGAAGAAAACTCGTCGTTCAAGACATTTAGGAAATGAGGTGTTTGATGAGTATAGGCACTTCCTCTCTAAGAACCATAGGTATCGAAGTACCAAGAAACATCTTTTCAATGGGAAATAGAGACTAGATTAAAACCACAGAGAATGACACCTCATCTATGGCAGTTGCAATATAATAGAAATCGTCAAGGTATGGATCAAATAATCTATGTATCATACATGAAATGTTTGGAATATTTTATATTTTTTTTGCATTTTGTTCATTGTACTAATTGACAATTATTGTTGTAATATCTTTAATTTATATGCTTCACCTTGAAGGTCGTCATGAAGGCATTAATAATGGGGCGCTTCCACGATGAATGAAAAGTTATCTCGTACAATTCAATAAGCTCCCCTACTATGAGCACCTAGAAATTGTTCATTTGTTTCATACAATTCACATCAAGAAGAATGTAACATAAATGTTATGACAAATCTTAGATGGAAGGAGTGACAAAGAAAAAATTGTGAAGATTTGAAATGACATTAAGGAGGCCAATCATGCAATGCAAAGTGTGATATTCAAATAGCAATGCAGACGACCAAAGTATAAGCACCCTTCCATGGTTATTGACAAAGCAACAAAGCAAGGATGTAAAAGAGGTTATTGAAAAAATTAAATTTCCCACTAGATTTTCTTCAAACATAAAGAATATCCTAACAAAGAAAGGTAAATTAGGTGGGGTAAAAACTTATGATTGGAATACCTTGATTAATGTAATTAATTTGAAGTATATAATTATATATTGGTGAAACATCTTGTTAGTGTTTGTTTGTTTTGTTTTGTTTTTTTCCTGCTAATTTGGGAATAAATAATGATTCATTTTTTATGTTACAATATGTTCTACCTCTATCTTTCCCAGACAACTTTGACAACAATGTCCAACAAGTTATATATGATATTGGCAAATACATGAGGTAAGTTGTGATTTATATGCAAAGTGTAATTTGTTCAATTCGTTGTACAACTTATATTTGAGTGCATGTGTTTTACTTGTAATGTAGTACTATATACTTTTTTGTTGAAACCTGTGATTTGCTTGCATCATTTGTAGATGGTTGTCATCTAAAGAAATATATAAAGAAGATATAAAGTATTGGAGGTTACAAATTCCTCGTCTAATGTGTGAAATGAAAAAATACCTACCTTCGACATTTTTCAATGAACAAGATCACTACCTTGTACACCAAGTTGAGGAGATTGAAAAGTGTGGACTTATACACACAAGGTCAATGTGGATGGTTGAGAGACACTTGAAATTATTGAAGGCTTTGGTTAGACACATAGCACATCCCGAGGGTTCTATGGTAGAGGGATATATGGTATATCAAACAATGGTTTATATTACTCAATATATTCCTAAAATAGTTGTAAGTATTAATGTGGATCACATTTGGGATGTCAACTCCATCAACAAATTTGAAGGGGATCACCTGTTGAGGAAAGGTAGAATGAGGAAAGTGACATGTAAGTAGATGGTGAGGATTTATAATACATTTGGCTTTTTATTTTTATCTATATCGTACTTATTTGATTTTTTGTCTTCTTGCATAATCCATTATTATGAAGGTATACCATGGTAATTGATCATATGTAATTTTTTTTGTTTTAATACAATTGGTCGAGAGTGGGATGCAATACATTTATACATTGCAAACAATCTTGATTGGATGAAGGTATGGATTGAACCATGTATACAATCCAATAATGGTAGGTTATCATGGTATGGTGTGGCTACATTGGTCAAAGAAGTTGAACGTAAAGGAGACATCAATCTTATACAAAGGGAAATTATTTAGCATATGGTTTAAAAGATAAACATGCAAGCATATTCACCCATACTATTTAGTTTTTCTGAATTTTATATTAATGTATATGGTGTGTTTTTTTTTCTTAATTTGCATAATTTCCAAGTATAAATATGTTTATCCCCCGCATCGGGTGTTAGGGATGCACTCTAAATACAGGTGGGACCTTGCTCCTCCCCCCCACATGGCGATTCACGATGAGGACAATTTCCCTCCATCCTCGTCTGCCACCTCTCGCACTCATGCGTCTTAATGTCTCCACTAGTTGTCATGCCTCCTTGCATGTTCCTTGTCATGAATCACCCTCATCTTCCCATCACCTCTATCCTCGACTCTCAGATTTGGTACGAGACGACTCGCCTGGTTATGATGAAGTTCCTCCTGTGTATAGTGGTGGACACAACCTATCTCGTCGGACTTAATGGAATTATCCTACACTCATATCCTCTTGTCCTTGGCCGCCTCATCCTTGGTTTCTTTCCCTTTGCATTTATCCCCTCCCATCCTCATATTCTTTCAAAGGTTCGCCAACTCCATTCTCCACTTCCTATTCTCGATGTCACTCCAACTCCCATCTTTTTTCCCTTCGCTCCTTCGTTTAACGCATCTTCCCTTCTGTGTTCTAGCTATGGCTCACGATGAACCCTCTCGTCACACCCGTGGCATTTCCTCCAGTTGCCCTCGCACCCACTCTGGCTCTAGGGTCATAGATGTTGTCGAAAGCTTCATCAAGTCATACCGCACCCTCACTCCCCCGGGCATTCGAGCTGAGATTGAGGTAGCAGAAGCTGACGTGCAGGTACTGAGAAAAATCATTCCTAATGAGGAGGTATCCCAAACTACCATCCCTTGGGTTCTCGATACGGGCACCATCCGGGGGTGACTCTCTCATTACTTAAAGACAATCGACATTTACTGGCATTTAAAAACTCTCATAGGTCGTGTTCTTCTGGATCACCACGAGGCTCGACGGGAGGTTCTCATGCAGTTGGACAACGTACAGCTCCAAGTGAAATTGATCGACTACAAATTGAACATGTTCGCAGATAAGGTTGTTGGTATGGATATGAAGAATCTTGAATATGTTCAGCCTCATGTTCCAACAGCGGAGGGCCACCAAATTCAATAGGTTTTTATGTCTCCTTGCATCTCAATTTTGTGGATTGTGATGAGAGGTATGGGCATCACACCCGACCTCACTACAACAAAATGATCTAGGTTCATGACTCTCTCACTTTCTTTTTTGTATTTTATATTGAGAGATCTAGGGATTATCCCCCTACCTCATTTTAACAGAATAGATAATAAGATGCAAAACAATAGTGATAGGAGGTATACTTTTGGTTTGTATCTTAGACAATTAGCTATATTTCATAGAAAAAGCTCTCATACTATAATGGACAAGTTCTTGTTTTGTTGTTGGTCTGGTTTCCCTGTGGGCAAGCCAACAACAAAACCTATGTTTTATATTTCAATGGCAATATAATGACTCTGGATTATTTAAAAAAAAAAAGTATAAATATGTTTATCAATTGACAATGGATTTTTTTTACTGCTATTGTTGCGATCACAACAGTTCAACCAGAAGAACCAACAGATCCTGAAGAGGGGGAGTGCCTTTTTCATTCACAGATGTGGGTGAAGGGGACCCCACTGCATTTTATTGTTGATAGTGGAAGCCAGAAGAAATTCATCTCAGAAAAGGTCGTCAAATAGTTGGGATTGTCGACAACACCACACCCACAACCATACAACATCGGGTGGCTTCGCGAAGGATGAGATCTCTGTGTCAACGAACAATGTTGATTGTCATATGGCATCCAACCTTTCAAGGATGAGGTATTATGTGATGTTTCCCCACTGGATGTCTGTGATGTTCTCTTGGGCCAACCATATATGTGGAGACGCCATGTTGTTTATGAGTCTCGACCTCGTAATGTCATTGTTACTTTGGGGGGTCATATCTACATAATACTAGAGGTAGTTATGACTACTTTTCCACATAAAAAGTGCCACAAGGTAGTATCTGATACTGCAAAATTCAACTTCTTCACAATCTGTTCAAGAGGGGAACAGAAGGACACTGCAACCACTACATCCCGCCCCAAACACCTTCTATCAAACAACAGCAGGTTGACAAGGTTGCAACAAAGCGCAAAGATTCCTTCTGCACATCGTCCTCTCATGTAGCCCGACTTATTGAACAACCTCAGCCTCAACAGGTTCATGACAGACTTCCACAAACTGAACAATGCGATGTCTGCAGTAAGGTAAGCAGCTCACCAAGATGCAGATTTAGAAAACGCTTTTCCCTCTCCCCTGGGAACTCAACGCAATGGAGACCATTGCTTCCTAAGGAGGGAGGATTGATCCAGGTGGATATTAGTGGCCACCCACCTTTTTCGACTGGCTCAAAACAATTTTCTGGAAATTTTGGCAATTTACTATTTTTAGCAGTTTTTAACTTCCGGAGCCATTTTGAGGGCCCAAATGAAGGTTTTTCGAGATGAAGGTTCTCAATGATAGCAAAAGGCATGATTGAGCCCCCAAAATGAATCTCCTTGATGATACCTTTCCAACGAGCTATCATACGCCTAAAACGAAGATCGTATGCAAAAGTTACGACCCCAGGAAGTTGATGCACCAACTTACCCAAACGGGGCCCACATGACTTTTGGCGTTTCATCTCCTAGGGTTAGGTTTTTGGATGTCTAGGGTTTTTTTCATTCTGTCTTATTGTAAAAAGGCCTTCAGAGCCTCATTGTAATCATCTTCTTGCGAATGCGAGTAGCCGCCACGTCTCTTCTCAGATATAAGCTGCCACCATTCTAGCGAGTCTTTCAATCTGTATTTTTACAGTTTCTGTGCATTTATTTGATTAATAGAAATAGTGTATTACTGTATATCTGTGTTTATGGTTGCATCTCTGATACATTTATGTTATATTATTGAATATTTGCGATATCTTTGTGCATTTCTTTATTATATCTCTGCTCTCATTTCGTTCCGAAAATAATCCGGATCAGTGGTATCAAAGCAGGCTGCTCTTGATCGTTTTTTCAATGCATGTCCTCGACAAGGTCCGAGTATAGAAAGTTGGGTCTCGAGCTTGTCTCTCTTGAATACAACTACTCTCGCACACCCAAGAAACCCTCAATGGCGGAAGAAAATAAAAACAAAGGAGCAGACGATCCTATCAATTTGTTGCTTGAGCAAGCTCTCACGCGACAGAGGGACGAAATGATGGAGAAATTTTCCCACATCCTTCAATGCCTACCGATAGCAGCACGCACATCTTCATCAAGTGGCCACTTTGGAGGCACCTCGCCTTTCAAGGTACAAGTTTATTTTGATATTCCTGTATTTGAAGAACAGATAGATGCAGAAGCCCTAGAAAAATGGTTAACTCTACTAGAAGGTTATTTCTCCGTTCACAATTTTTCTGACAAATAAAAGATCATCTTCGCAATACTTAAAGCTCTCCCTCATGTCAAACATTGGTGAGAAACTTACTGGGAGCATAGTTCCACAAAGGAGTCTGGAATATATGGGGCCAATCCCACTTGGGATTTTTTTGTGGATGCGGTAAAGGAACAGTATTACCCTGTTGGAAACTATGAGGACCAGTACATGAGATGGACCACACTGCGGCATGAAAGGGGCCAAGCAGTTCCGGAGTTCACCAATACCCTCCATACCTTGTGCACGAAGCTGGGTATCAAAGACTCCAAGCGACATTTGGTTTTGAAATATTGGGGGGCTCTACACAGATACATCCAGACTGAAATGGATTTTCTGGACATCTCATCACTCGATGTTGCTTATCGATATGTTGTTAAAATCGAGTAGAAATTTAACCACCAGAACAAATGGGAGTTCAGATTCACAAATCCGCAACAACCAAAGTATGACAAAGACGACCCTAACAAATAGTCTCCCAAAAACTAGTCCAAGACACATGAAAAGAAGGGTCACGGGAAGACAAAGAAGGACACTGGAAAATGGTGCGATTTCCACAAAAGCCCCTGGCACAACATCGATGAATGTCACTCAAAATAGTCATTGGTCGCCGAGATCAAAGACAAAGAGCCGAACCCTGATTCAGAATCTGATTATGAAAATAATGGTAAAAGACAGATCATTGACGCGGACCCCACTGCTATTGTCATGAACGCAACAGTTCAACCAAAAGAACCAACAGATTCTGAAGAGGGGGAGCACCTTTTTCATTCACATATGTGGGTGAAGGGGACCCCACTACATTTTATTGTTGATAGTGGAAGCCAGAAGAACCTCATTTCAGCAGAGGTCGTTAAACAGTTGGGATTGTCGACAAGACCACATCCGCAACCATACAACATCGGGTGGCTTCGCCAAGGACGAGATCTCCATGTCAACCAACAATGTCGATTGTCATACGGCATCCAACCCTTTAAGGATGAGGTATTATGTGATGTTGCCCCACTGGATGTCTGTGATGTTCTCTTGGGCCAACCATATATGTTGAGACACCATGTTGTTTATGAGTCTCGACCCCGTAGTGTCATTGTTACTTTGGGGGGTCATCTCTACAGAATACCATAGGTAGTTCCGACTACTGTTCCACCTAAAAAGTGCCGCAAGGTAGTATCTCATACTGCAAAATTCAACTTCTTCACAATATGTTCAAGAGGGGAACAAAAGGACACTGCAACCACTATAGCCTCGCCCCAAGCACCTTCTATCAAACAAAAGCAGGTTGACAAGGTTGCAACAAAGCGCAAAGATTCCTTCTATACATTGTCCTCTCATGTAGCCTGACTTGTTGAATAGGCTCAGCCTGAACAGGTTCGTGACAGACTTCCACAAACTAAACAACGTGATGTCTCCAGCAAGGCAAGCAGCTCACCAAGATGCAGATTTAGAAAACGCTTTTCCCTCTCCCCCGAGAACTCAACACAATGGAGACCATTGCTTCCTAAGCAGAGAGGATTGATCCAGGTGGATATCGGTGGCCACCCACCTTTTTTGACTGGCTCAAAACAGTGTTTTGGAAATTTTGGCAATTTACTATTTTTAGTAGTTTTTAACTTCTAGGGGCATTTTGAGGACCCAAATGAAGTTTTTTCTAGATCGAGGTTCTCAATAATAATCTAAGGCATGATTGAGCCCCCAAAATGAATCTCCTCGATGATACCTTTCCAACGAGCTATCATACGCCTAAAATAAAGATCGTATGCAAAAGTTACGACCCCGGGAAGTTGATGCACCAACTTACCCAAACGGGGCCCACATGACTTTTGGCGCTTCATCTGCTAGGGTTAGGTTTTTGGATGTCTAGGGTTTTTGGCATTCCAGTTTATTGTAAAAAGGCCTTCAGAGCCTCATTGTAATCATCTTCTTGCGAATGCAAGTAGCTGCCACATCTCTTCTCAAAGATAAGCTGCCACCATTCTAGGGAATCTTTCACTCTGTATTTTTACAGTCTCTGTACATTTCTTTGATTGATAGAAATCATGTATTACTGTATATCTATGTTTATATTTGCATCTCTAATACATTTCTGTTATATTATTGAATATCTGCGATATCTCTATGGATTTCTTTATTATATCTCCGCTCTCATTTCGTGCCAAAAATAATCGAGATCAGTGTTATCAGAGTACGCTGCTCTTGATCATTTTTTCAGTGCATGTCCCCGACAAGGTCCGAGTATAGAAAGTTGGGTCTCTAGCTTGTCTCTCTTGAAGAAAATCGCTCTCGCATACCCAAGAAACCCTCAATGGCGGAATAAACAAAAAACGAAGGAGTAGACGATCCTATCAAACTATTGCTTGAGCAAACTCTCACGCGACAGAGGGATGAAATGATGGAGAATTTTGCCCACATCCTTCAACGCCTGCCGATAACAGCAGGCACATCTTCATCAACTGGCCACTTCGGAGGCACCTCGCCTTTCAAGGTACAAGTTAATTTTGATATTCCTGTATTTGAAAGACAGATAGATGCAGAAGCCCTAGAAAAATGGTTAACTCTGCTAGAAGGTTATTTCTCTGTTCACAATTTTTTCGACAAAGAAAAGATCACCTTTGCACTCCTTAAAGCTGTCCCTCATGTCGAACATTGGTGGGAAACTTACTGGGAGAAAAGTTCCACAGAGGAGTCTGGAATATATGGGGCCGATCCCACTTGGGTTTTTTTGTGGATGCAGTAAAGGAACAATATTACCCTATTGGAAACTATGAGGACCAGTACATGAGATGGACCACACTGTGACAAGAGAGGGGCCAAGCAGTTCCGAAGTTCACCAATACCTTCCATATATTGCGCACCAAGCTGGGTATCAAAGAATTCGAGCGACATTTGGTTTTGAAATACCGTGGGGCTCTACACAGATACATCTAGACTGAAATGGATTTTCTGGACATCTCATCACTCGATGTTGCTTATCGATATGCTGTTAAAATCAAGCAGAAATTTAAGCACCAGAACAAACGAGAGTTTGGATCCGCAAATCCGCAACAACCAAAGTATGACAAAGACGACCCTAACAAACAGTCTCCCGAAAACCAGTCCAAGACACATGAAAAGAAAGGTCACAAGAAGACAAAGAAGGACACCGAAAAATGGTGTGATTTACACAAAAGCCCCTGGCACAACACCGATGAATGTCGCTCAAAATAGTCATTGGTGGCCAAGATCAAAGACAAAGAGCCGAACCTTGATTCAAAATCCGATTCTGAAAATAATGGTAAATGACAGATCATTGATGCGGACCTCACTGCTATTGTCGCGACCACAACAGTTCAACCAGAAGAACCAAGAGATCCTGAAGAGGGGGAGCTCCTTTTTCATTCACAGATGTGGGTGAAGGGGACCCCGCTGCATTTTATTGTTGATAGCGGAAGCCATAAGAACCTCATCTCGGCAGAGGTTGTTAAACAATTGGGATTGTCGACAACACCACACCCGCAACCATACAACATCGGGTGGCTTCGCTAAGGATGAGATCTCCATGTCAGCCAATAATGTTGATTGCCATACAACATCCAACCCTTCCAGGATGAGGTATTATGTGATGTTGTCCCACTGGATGTCTGTGATGTTCTCTTGGGCCAATCATATATGTAGAGACACCATGTTGTTTATGAGTCTCGACCCTGTAGTGTCATTGTTATTTTGGGGGGTCATCTCTACAGAATACCAGAGGTAGTTTCGACTACTATTCCACCTAAAAAATTCCACAAGGTAGTATCTCATACTGCAAAATTCAGCTTCTTCACAATCTGTTCAAGAGGGGAATAGAAGGACACTGCAACCACTATAGCCTTGCCCTAAGCACCTTCTATCAAACAGAAGCAGGTCGACAAGGTTGCAGCAAAGCGCAAAGATTCCTTCTGCACATCATCCTCTCATGTAGCCTGACTTGTTGAACAACCTCAACCTCAACAGGTTCGTGACAAATTTCCACAAACTGAATAATGCGACGTCTCCAACAAGGCAAGCAGCTCACCAAGATGCAGATTTAGAAAATGTTTTTCCCTCTCCCCCATGAACTCAACACAATGGAGACCATTGTTTCCTAAGGAGGGAGGATTGATCCAGGTGGATATTGGTGGCCACCCACCTTTTCCGATTGACTCAAAACAGTTTTCTGGAAATTTTGGCAATTTACTATTTTTAGCAGTTTTTATTTTCTGGGGCCATTTTGAGGGCCCAAATGAAGGTTTTTCGAGATCGAGGTTCTCAATAATAATCAAAGGCATAAATGAGCTCTCAAAATGTATCTCCTCGACGATACGTTTCCAACGAGCTATCGTACGCTTAAAACGAAGATCGTATGCAAAAGTTATGACCCCGGGAAGTTGATGCACCAACTTACCCAAACGGGGCCCACATGACTTTTGGCGCTTCATCTCCTAGGGTCAGGGTTTTGGATGTCTAGGGTTTTTGGCATTCCGGTTTATTGTAAAAAGGCATTTAGAGCCTCACTGTAATCATCTTCTTGCGAATGCGAGTAGCCGCCACATCTCTTCTCAGAGATAAGTTGCCACCATTTTAGAGAGTCTTTCACTCTGTATTTTTACAGTCTCTGTACATTTCTTTGATTAATAGAAATCAAGTATTACTGTATATCTGTGTTTATGGTTGCATCTCTGATACATTTCTGTCCGAATCAGTGGTATTAGAGCAGGCTGCTCTTGATCGTTTTTTTAGTGCATGTCCCCGACAAGGTCCGAGTATAGAAAGTTGGGTCTCGAGCTTGTCTCTCTTGAATACAATCACTCTTGCACACCCAAGAAACCCTCAATGGCGGAAGAAAAGAAAAACGAAGGAGCAGACGATCCTATCAATCTATTGCTTGAGCAAACTCTCATGTGACAGAGGGACGAAATGATGGAGAAATTTGCCCACATACTTCAACGCCTACAGATAGCAGCAGACACATCTTCATCAAGCGACCACTTCAGAGGCACCTCGCCTTTCAAGGTACAAGTTAATTTTGATATTCCTGTATTTGAAGGACAAATAGATGCATAAGCCCTAGAAAAATCGTTAACTCTGCTAGAAGGTTATTTCTCTGTTTACAATTTTTCCGACAAAGAAAAGATCACCTTCACACTCCTTAAATCTCTCCCTCATGCCAAACATTGGTGGGAAACTTACTGGGAGCAAAGTTCCACAGAGGAGTCTGGAATATATGGGCCCGATCCCACTTGGGATTTTTTTGTGCATGCGGTAAAGGAACAATATTACCCTTTTGGCAACTATGAGGACCAGTACATGAGATGGACCACACTGCAGCAAGAGAGGGGCCAAACAGTTCTGGAGTTCACCAATACCTTCCGTACCTTGCGCACCAAGCTGGGTATCGAAGACTCTGAGCGACATTTGGTTTTGAAATACCGTGGGGCTCTACATAGATACATCCAGACTGAAATGGATTTTCTGGACATCTCATCACTCGGTGCTGCTGATCGATATGCTGTTAAAATCGAGCAGAAATTTAAGCACCACAACAAATGGGAGTTCAGATCTGCAAATCTGCAAAAACCAAAGTATGACAAAGACAGCCCTAACAAACAGTATCCTGAAAACCAGTCCAAGACTGACTTGTAGCCCTAACATCATCCTCTCATGTAGCCCAACTTGTTGAACAGCCTCAGCCTCAACAGGTTCGTGACAGACTTCCACAAACTGAATAATGTGACGTCTCCAACAAGGCAAGCAACTCACCAAGATGCAGATTTAGAAAACGTTTTTCCCTCTCCCCCGGGAACTCAACGCAATGGAGACCATTGCTTCCTAAGGATGGAGGATTGATCCAGGTGGATATCGATGGCCACCCACCTTTTTCGACTGGATCAAAACAATTTTCTAGAAATTTTGGCAATTTACTATTTTTAGAAGTGTTTAACTTCTAGTGCCATTTTGAGGGCCCAAATGAAGGTTTTTCGAGATTGAGGTTCTTGATGATAGAAGAAAGAATGATCGATCCCCTGAAATGAATCTTCTCGACGATACCTTTCCAATGAGCTATCATACGCCTAAAATGGAGATCGTATGCAAAAGTTACGACCCCAAGAAGTTGATGCACCAACTTACCCAAACGGGGCCCACATGACTTTTGGCGCTTCATCTCCTAGGGTTAGGTTTTTGGATGTCTAAGGTTTTTGGCATTCCAGTTTATTCTAAAAAGGCCTTCAGAGCTTCATTGTAATCATCTTCTTGCGAATGCGAGTAGCCGCCACATCTCTTCTCATAGATAAGCTCCCACCATTCTAGTGAGTCTTTCACTTTGTATTTTTACAGTCTCTGTACATTTTTTTGATTGATAGAAATCGTGTATTACTATATATCTGTGTTTATGGTTGCATCTCTAATACATTTTTGTTATATTATTTAATATCTCTGATATCTCTTGCATTTCTTTATTATATCTCCGCTCTCATTTTGTGCCGAAAATAATCCGGATTAGTGGTATTAGAGCAAGCTGCTCTTGATCGTTTTTTCAGTGCATGTTCCCAACAAGGTCCGAGTATAGCAAGTTGGGTCTTGAGCTTGTCTCTCTTGAAGAAAATCGCTCTCGCACATCCAAGAAACCCTTAATGGCTGAAGAAAATAAAAACGAAGGAGCAGACGATCCTATCAATCTGTTGCTTGAGCAAGCTCTCATGCGACAGAGGGATGAAATGATGGAGAATTTTGCCCACATCCTTCAATGCCTGCCGATAACAGCAGGCGCATCTTCATCAAGCAGCCACTTCGGAGGCACCTCGCCTTTCAAGGTACAATTTAATTTTGATATTCCTGTATTTGAAGAACAAATAGATGCAGAAGCCCTAGAAAAATGGTTAACTTTGCTAGAAGGTTATTTCTTTATTCACAATTTTTCTGACAAAGAAAATATCACCTTTGCACTCCTTAAATCTCTCCCTCATGTCAAACATTGGTGGGAAACTTACTGGGAGCAAAGTTCCACAGAGGAGTCTAGAATATATGGCGCCGATCCCACTTGGGATTCTTTTGTGGATGCGGTAAAGGAACAATATTACCCTATTGGCAACTATGAGGACCAGTACATGAGATGGACCACACTACGACAAGAGAGGGGACAAACAGTTCTAGATTTCACCAATACCTTCCATACCTTGCGCACCAAGCTAGGTATCAAAGACTCCGAGCGACATTTGGTTCTGAAATACCGTGGGGCTCTACACAGATACATCCAGACTGAAATGGATTTTCTGGACATCTCATCACTCGGTGCTGCTTATCGATATGCTGTTAAAATCGAGTAGAAATTTAAGCACCAGTACAAACGGGAGTTTGGATCTGCAAATCTGTAACAACCAAAGTATGACAAAGACGACCCTAACAAACAGTCTCCTGAAAACTAGTCCAAGACACAGCAAAAGAATGGTCACGGGAAGACAAAGAAGGACACCGGAAAATGGTGCGATTTCCACAAAAGCCCCTGGCACAACATCGATGAATGTCACTCAAAATAGTCATTGGGGGCCAAGATCAAAGATAAAGAGCCGAACCCTGATTCAAAATCTGATTCTGAAAATAATGGTAAAGGACAGATCATTGACGTGGACCCCACTGCTATTGTCATGACCGCAACAGTTCAACCAGAAGAACCAACAGATCTTGAAGAGGGGGAGAGCCTTTTTCATTCACAGATGTGGGTGAAGGGGACCCCGCTGCATTTTATTGTTGATAGTGGAAGCCAGAAGAACCTCATCTCAACAGAGGTCGTCAAATAGTTGGGATTGTCAACAACACCACACCGGCAACCATACAACATCGGGTGGCTTCGCCAAGGACGAGATCTCCGTGTTAGCCAACAATGTCGATTATCATACGACATCCAACCCTTCAAGGATGAGGTATTATGTGATGTTTCCCCACTGGATGTCTGTGATGTTCTCTTGGGACAACCATATATGTGGAGACACCATGTTGTTTATGAGTTTCGACCTCGTAATGTCATTGTTACTTTGGGGGGTCATCTCTACAGAATACCAGAGGTAGTTTCGACTACTGTTCCACCTAAAAAGTGCCGCAAGGTAGTATCTGATACTGCAAAATTAAGCTTCTTCACAATCTGTTCAAGAGGGGAACAAAAGGACACTGCAACCACTACAACCTTGCCCCAAGCACCTTCTGTCAAATAGAAGCAAGTCGACAAGGTTGCAACAAAGTGAAAAGATTCCTTCTGCACATCGTCCTCTCATGTAGCCTGACTTGTTGAACAGCCTCAGCCTTAACAGGTTCGTGACAAACTTCCACAAACTGAACAACGCAACGTCTCCAGCAAGGCAAGCAACTCACCAAGATGCTGATTTAGAAAATGCTTTTCCCTCTTCCTTGGGAACTCAACGCAATGGAGACCATTGCTTCCTAAGGATGGAGGATTGATCCAGGTGGATATCGGTGGCCATCCACCTTTTCCGACTGGCTTAAAACAATTTTTTTGGAAATTTTGGCAATTTACTATTTTTAGCAGTTTTTAACTTTCGGGGCCATTTTGAGGGCCCAAATGAAGGTTTTTCTAGATCGAGGTTCTCAATAATATTCAAAGGAATTATTGAGCCCCCAAAATGATTCTCCTCAACGATACCTTTCCAACGAGCTATCATACGCCTAAAACGGAGATCGTATGCAAAAGTTACGACCCTGGGAAGTTGATGCACCAACTTTCCCAAAGGGGGCCCACATGACTTTTGGCGCTTCATCTCCTAGGGTTAGGTTTTTGGATGTCTAGGGTTTTTGGCATTTCGATTTATTGTAAAAAGGCCTTTAGAGCCTCATTGTAATCATCTTCTTGCGAATGTGAGTAGCCGCCACATCTCTTCTCAGAGATAAGCTGCCACCATTCTAGCGAGTCTTTCACTCTGTATTTTTACAGTCTCAGTACATTTCTTTGATTAATAGAAATCGTGTATTACTGTATATCTGTGTTTATGGTTGCATCTCTGATACATTTCTGTTATATTATTGAATATCTGCGATATCTTTGTGCATTTCTTTATTATATCTTCGCTCTCATTTCGTACCGAAACTGATCCGGATCAGTGGTATCAGAGTAGGCTGCTCTTGATCATTTTTTCAGTGCATGTCCCCAACAAGGTCCGAGTATAGCAAGTTGGGTCTCGATCTTGTTTCTCTTGAAGACAATCGCTCTCGCACACCCAAGAAACCCAAGAAAATAATCTGGATCAATGTGGTTGGCCTTGTTTAGTGGAGAATATATTATTCTTGAAACCAATAGAATCTCATTCACGTTTATATCATCATCTCCAAGTTTAACTCTGGTTCATCTAACAATTTTCAAGGTTGTCCATTAATTACCAATTAGTGGAAATTATTCTTTAATTTGTCCTTGCGCAGAGTGACCTGTGAATGGGTCCATCGTTGAAATTTTTTCATTTTGTACTTGTATGCACTGAAATTTGACATGGTTATAGTAGATGCATGCATTGATGGTATGGGATGGTTTCCAGACTCAAATACGACTCACACAAAGAATTCTACAATCAAATGACAAAATTAGAACCTCACTGCGAAGGAGATAAAATTATCCATCATCGTATTTGTCATCATCGTTATCATCGTATTGTGACGAGGCTGTTTCAATGAACATGTTCATCCTTCCTATAGCATCTTCATAAAAAATTTCTAGAAACAACGACCAGTGAAAGGGGCCCACATTGAATTTTTTCAAAGTATGTTTCTCCAAGTGATGGACATGGTATGAGGAGGAATTATAAATGTCTTAAGGCACACAATACACTTATAAGACTCCCAAACCATGCACAGAGAATAAAACCATCACATAAGCCCTATAAATGAAATATTTGGCCTATGTGTACTCATAATGGCACCATTAAAAGGTTGTAATTAGTGGACATTATTCTTTAATTTGACCCCGTCCAGAGTGACCTGTGAATAGGGCCAACGTCGAAATTTTTTCAGTATGTGCTTGTATGCATT
>JZKD02S1641983.1:137715-153541 GCA_000966675.3 Picea glauca
CTCCCTTTACATTTGGAAGTTGTAGCTACCTTTGGAAGTCATTACTTCCCTTGAACAATAACTATTGATTATTTCTCATATATTGTGCATGGTGTATTGGTGTAACTCTTATACTCTTGTTCATTTCTCATTGGATATAGTTGAATGGTTTAAGTATAAGTTGAAAAAGGTTTAAAATTGTACTTGATACTGATTCACCCCCCTCTCAGTATCAACACATAGAACTTTCATAGACTCTCCTGGCCTATAGGGTGTATAGTTACAATTTTTGGCATATATACTTAGTTATCAGCGTGACATCTCCTTTTGAAGATGTTTTCTTGGGACTTTTTTGTTTAGCTTTGAATGACTGTGACTATCTCTGATTGGACTTGTACATATGTATTTTTGTAAAGATTTTTGTAGCCTCACTTATAAAGGTTGGATATATATCAACTCATTATACTCTCAACACTATTTTTTGTGACATGAAGGTCTGGGCAACAAAATTTGGTAACTTCAGCTTTTATGCTTTTTTGTCCTTACAACCATATTACTTGCTGATCCTTTTTGGAAAAATACATGGCTCCATGTATTTATGCATAATGTAAATTTCGATTTCAATATTGAAATAAACTTTATGCTTTTTTTCTTGGGGAAAAAATGATCTAGTAAATTATGGGGCTAAATTATAGGTTGAATCATGGTTTTATTTGCCAACAATATCAGAAAAGTCAATGACAAAAATAAGCCCTAAAACCTAGATGTTTTTCCTTAGACCGTTGTAATATCATTCCAAAAAATTAATTTTAAGGTTTTAGCGATGAATATAGGGCAATAATATGCCTAAATACCTTAGACGTCTAGGTTTCTATGGCTGAAAATGAAAAATTGCAACAAATCAAACCTTAACCCTAACCCTAAGTAGTAAATTTAAGAAAATTTTATTGACTACTATGAATAAAGATTAGTGCCTACTGTTTTGGGCATATGGGGTTAAAATGAAGTCCTTCTTTGGGAGAATGAAGTGGATAATTTTAGGGTGAGGCTTAGAGGTTGTCCACTACTAACCCTAGGCAATCCTCCTAAAATGTTTTGGGGATGATACAAGGGAAGTTTCCTCCAATGGTAAACCTTCCAAGGGTTTTGATAGATATGGTTTGTTTAAAAATGATCAAGGAGGATGAAGAATAACCACTTGAGAACAACACCAATATAATAATGTATAATTAAACAAAAATCATAAGATGAAAAGAGTATACTTACTCAAAGCATCCTCTATCCATAAAAACCCTAGTTTATATGTCATCCAAATAGTAAAGATCCACGAACATGAGCTTCCAAAGAAATCATCCTAGTTAACAATCCATAGCATTCTTCATGAGAGAGACAAGTAGTAGTAAATCTCCACAAGTAGCAACGATTTGAAAGTTAGAAGTGCTTCTCTAATTTATATGAGAGATCTAACACACTTCTCACACAATACAAGCCCCAAAAACATAAAATAATTCCTTTCTATCTAATAAACCCTAGATGTAAGGCAAAAATACAAAATTAATCCATGATACAAAGTGGATATGTCTCTAGGACCCCCAAATATGCCTCTAAGATGAAGTAAATAAGCTAAACTGTCAAATCGTCCCATAAAATAGTGCTTAAATCTCACACATGTGGCCATAAAAGAAGACAACTCACTCCCAAATGGTGAAAAGATGGCTCAAGAGGTGAAAATTTTCCTTCAAGAGGTGCAACATTTCATATATAAGGGTGTCTCTAACCCTCCAAAGGGAGTGACATTATTAAAGGTGCCATGCCATCTCAAGGAGAACACCAACGTCTCATAAAGGGAGTCTGATCATCATCAAGGTGGAAAGTCCATGCCCCTAGGGAAATGTCTCATCATCAAAAGGTAATGTCCAATCTCTAAAGGGTGCTATCATGCATGGAGAAGTGCCACATCATCCATCCAAGTGGAACTTCCTCAAGAAAATTCCAAACATCCTTCTCAAAATGAAAAACGTCCCATCAAACCAAATGCCCTTTAGGTGAAACATCCCATCACTAATGACCTCAAGATCATGTCCAGATGTACTAAGGGGTCTTGTAACTATATACATGTCATCAAATCCTCCAACATCCTCTTAGGAATTCCAATTGACCTCCCTCAAAATGGTGGAGATGTCCTCCATACATGTGGGGTAATAGCCACTCCATCATCCTCCAAAGGATCCAAGTGTCATCAACCATGTGCAATTATCATCAAGGATGGGGTCCATGTGATCCAAGGGGCATCATGAAGATCGAAGTTAAGGTACGCAATCCAAACACAACATATGAAGTGAGTCATGTTAATACAAAAGCCACTAGATAGATCGCACAAAATATCCTCTTCTAACTTCACACCAGCTTACAAAATTATGTAATTTTCCAAGTCTTGGTATGGGAGGGTCATCATTACCCCCATTAGGTGTGCCAATACTCAGACCAAGAGGTATGTCCCAGGGATACCCATCAAGGGGTACGTGCAATGATAGTGATATGGATTAGGGTTTACATTTTGGGGTGAATGTCATGTGGATGTCATTGACATGCAAGGCCATATATAATATTCATCCTCATGAGAACCTTTGTATAGGTAGCGCTTAGGAAATGATATACTCTTTCCTTGACACTATGTCTTTCCAAAACTAGACTCATAGAGTTTCTAAGATACCTACACAAAATATCTAGTTAACAATCAAACATACACAACTTGCAAATTGTGTGAAGAGAAGACAAAAATGGAGGAAATAATGAAATAATTTCTATTATTTGTATTCCACACTCAAAGAGTGAATAATTTACAATAGATATAGGCTACATGAGTAACTAATGCACCATAGTAGTGATCTAGAGAGATCTAGACACTCACTGACAAACACTGGAGTGAATTGCCACCTAGTCCTAGTTAACTGATCCATGTAATCACCAATTAACCAAGTCACATGTGTGGAAGTGAGAGAAACACATGCAACTACTGGTGATAAAACTGATGTTTCCATGCATGCGTGACTTCCACTAGTCTAACTAAGTGTAATTGACTCTGAACTGAAGAGGAGCGCCCTATTTTGTAGGGGAATATTCTCTAGAGAGAATATTCTCATCTAAGGAAGCATTCTCAACATTGGACTATCAAACTTAGGAAAATAATTGTAGGTGAGTGTGTAATATCTCCAACACCCCCCCTGAACACTACTAGGGTGTGTATGATGAATGGGTCCTGACAACTAAGGCCATGTTAGGTACCCATTGTACAATGCATTTAAGAATGAAACATTGAAAAAATAGAGGACATAGGGAAAACCTCATGGGAACCCCCTCGCCCCCATAGTACAATGCATCAAAAGATTAAACAAAAAGGTAGTTGCTAAGCAACTGTGTCCTTCTCTCCAATGAGACATTGCAAATGTGCAAGTTTAATCTCGATGAAGATTTTGTTGAAGATGTAGATGCCTGTACGAATTTGATGAAGCAGATGCACCAGTGAGGTGTCCCCTCATATCCATTTTCTCTTATTGTAAAGAGGAATATCCAAATGAAGTTTGGATGAAACTTTGTAAATCGTGCGGTTGTTTCCGAAAAAATGTTGAAATTTTGCTGATTTTAAAATGCTCATAACTTCACTTCCTGGAGTCTGTTCTAGATGCATGTATGCTATATTTAATATGTGATTCAAAATACAGATCTGAAATGGAGTAGACATCATCTCCAATGAATGGGACAACAAATTGTGCAGATACCTGTGTAGAAGGCTCTTCAAACTGAGATGATTGATCTTCCAATGGCTTTTCTATTGGCTCTATCTTGTCAACCTTTTGCATGCAATCTTCCTTATTCCCAAATAGAACCTCCAATATGGTCCATAATTCATTTGGAGTTGATTCTTGTGATTCAACATCTACTTGACGATAAATTTAAGGAGAAATAGACAAGCAAATACATCCTATGGCCATATCTTGTCTATTGAGAAAGTCATTTTTATCATCGATAGAGTCAGGATATACTTACATTGCCATGGTTATTTGGTATAAGCCTCTACTTCTGAGAAGAAGTAGAATCTTTAGCTTCCACTCCAAATAGTTATGAGGCGTGAGAAGTATTGTCGATGAGTAAAACATAGATTCCATCTTTCTTGCTGCTTTGTTCCATCTTCGGTACCTGCAAAAGAGTGTTGGTGACGATCCTTGATAGTGACCTGTGGACTCTGATACCATGTAAAGTTTCTAAGATACCTGAACAAAAGATATAGATAACAATCAAACAAACAAATCTTGCAAATTGTGTGAAGAGAAGACAAAAATGGAGGAAATAATGAAAGAGTTTCTATTATCTATATTCCGCACTCAAAGAGTGAATAATTTACAATAGATATATGCTACATGAGTAAATAATGCACCATAGTAGAGATCTAGAGAGATCTAGACACTCACTGACATACACTGGAGTGAACTTCCACCTAGTCCTAGTTAACTGATCCATGCAATCATTAGTTAATTTAGTCGCATGTGCAAAAGTGAGAGAAACACATGCAACCACTGGTAATAAAACCAATGTTTCCATGCATGAGTGACCTCCACTAGTCTATCTAAGTTTAGCTGACTCTGAACTGAAGAAGAGCACCCTATTTTGCAGGGGACTATTCTCATCTAAGGAAGCATTCTCAACATTGGACTATCAAACTTAGGAAAATAATTCTAGGTGAGTGTGTAATATCTCCAATAGGACTTGCCTTTTTTATTTATAGCTTTTACCTCTTTTGGCTTTTAACGTTTCATTTTTTTGTAAGATATGCATTCATTGCATAGGACTTGGGGTGATGGCCTCTTCTCGAGGGGGTAGAACTCATGCTTCTTTGTTTTCTAGGATTTTAGTACTTTGCTTTCTTCTTATTTTTTTCTTTCCCCACATTTTGAATTTTGGGGCCTTTGATCTTTTCATGTCATTTTCTGTAAAGCTGCATCAACCATGAGCTTTCTAGCTTCTTCTTCTCATGTGATTATGAGGCACAAACCTTTTTGGGATACATGTAACACCCAACCCAAAAGAAAGGACAACATATAGGAGATAGATGGAAAATGTTAGGTATGGTAAGGGATATGGATACATTATCCCCATTAATCCCCCCCTGTAGTACAACTTTTCCTAAGAGTGAAAATAGTTGAATAATAGATGATAATGACCAAAAATGTGAGACAAGGAAAAAAATATAACTTCAAAGCATTATGATCCATTGTCCAAATCAACCCATGATCACCATTTTCATGCCCCAAGTATTAACATTATCACTTGATATGAAGTGTTAGAACAATGTACCTGAGTGTATTAATGCACCATATCATAGTGTGAGTTGGGCTGAGCATAGATAGGAGGCATATGTGGGCAGTTCTCTGTGGAGAGTTCATAATGACATCATCAATATATTGTTTGAAATGTAGATCAAGGAGATTTTTTTTCCCTCTAGCTACCCCTAGTAGCCGGGGGTAACATTTGGCTCCAACATGGGGACATGTGCTCATCGTAGAGTGCATGAGAACCTTAGCAATATCTTGTACTTCGAGACCTACACTCTACATCAAACCCTAAAAATTCCTACTATATTACAACATAAGACTATCTGTACAAAATGAGCAAGGGGATACGATCCCCCTGGTATATGGAAAGCAAAATGAAGACAGTAAAAACAAACATAAATTAATCAATTTATACATAACAGAGGAAAGTTTCAACTAGCTATAAGTGCATATGGTTGATCAATAAATGAAACCAAGTAAACAATAAAACACAATAAGATGTATAAAAGGAAACATGATCTACAACTATTCTACCTAATGCTACGAGACAATTAAGTTCTAGGTATACTCATACAACCAATGAATCCATCCTAGCATCTCATCGAGGTCAAAAGTTCTACCCTTGTGCTTTGTTATAAACCACAGTAAGGATATGTTAAGCATAAAGTGATCATGAGTTGGTACATATACTACATCATGACTAAATATAGAATCCAACTCATGAGGGTGGGAAAGAGAAATAAAATCATGCCAATATTGGCATGTACATCCACAATCTTGCTCTATCCATCTTTGAATAGGGTTGCAATATATTGGTGATGGCTCATCCTTGCTCCAGACACGACCTTCATGATGCAACCCTTGAATATCATAAGGGTGATTCACACACTTCAAGAGATGAACACCTTGGTTTTCATGTACAATGTCACTACCCACATCTTGAGATGGAATCATAGGAAACTTGAAGGATACCTCAGGGTCGCCTAGAAATTAAGTAGATGAGAATTGGGGTGTAAATTCCGATCTTGAAAAAAAAAATTGTTCCCAACTTGGGTCTTGTTTCCCTTCTATATATGGCTTGAAATCCTTGCAACAATCCATAAGGTGAAAACTCTTTTTCCTCGTAGATAATTCAACACCAAAAATATAATTCCCAGTTGTATCTCCAATGAAACATTGAGGACAAGACGAAGAAAAATATGGATGAAAACTTCTGCTATGAAATTATTGCTTCCCTGAGTGAATCAAAACCTTGAAAGAGTCCTCTAATGTCTCCAATAAATCAAAAGGATATGTATCATACCTCATAGTACATGGATGAAAATTTCCATGAGAAGGTTGAAATAAACCACCCTTAGACGTTTAAAACAAATCCATGAACATATCATATTCATGTTGCCAAAAACATGCATAATTAGTATACATATATGTCAATTCCAAAAGCAACAATTATGCACTCATGATTCCATAATCATCATCAACATCATAAATGGGATCCCCATCAAAATTAAAATAACTTATATCCCATCTACGTCTTCCAATATGTAGAAAATCATCAATATGGTCATCATGTTCTTCATCAAGTGAAAATTTTACCAAATTCAAGTTTTTTTTTTGAAAACTCTTCACTTTCCAAATCATCAAAGGATACATCACATAAGTCAAAAACTTAGAAAGGAGTACAAATTACCATACCCTTATCTTCATTAAGAAGGATGCTCTCTGTTAATATTATGGTAGCTTCGAGAGGTATGAACCTCTATTGTGACCTATGACGAGATTAGAATATTTCGGAAGGAAGCAAAGAAGTAAAGGAAACCCTAGACGAGATGTCGGTTGTAGAAATATAATCATTATGAATTAATTAGTACCCAGAAGGAGAAGTAGGCCCCAGTAAGTCTGCCAGAACCACTATAAATACAAGGCACCAATCTCTCATTTGACACATTCTCAGAATTGTAGAGAGCCAGTTGTGCGCACTGCAGTTGGCAGTTTTGTGCGCAAGTTTCTGGGGAAGAATGTTGCATCAGTTTCTAGGTGGGACTATCTGATCAGCTGGTTATTTTTCTTGCCTGGTGCATTAGCCTTGCTTGGCTATTGATTGCTACCAGTATTCTTCTCTGTCAAGGTCAAGTTGCTCAAAGGGTGTCTTCGGCCTATGGTTTGGTGACAAGGATATTGCCAATGGTAAAACAAGCACAATCTTTCATATTCTAATAGGTTATGGGCCCACACCTCCTTCATTCAGTCTAAATGCTAGAAGGAAGCATAACCGCTAGGATATTGAGCTTGCTGAGGAACTGCCGCTAGGGTTACTAGCAAGAGCAGCTTCCAAAGACCCTGTTGCTAGGGTTACTAGCATAAGCAATTGCAGAAACCCTAATCTCAGATCCGACACCTTGTGATGGAGCATCTCGCTCAAGAAGAAGATATTCAGATGCGCCCTAAATCAGTGCACCTCTTGGCTCTCTCAGAAGACAAAAATGATGAAGTTGAAGTTTTGGATCAAGGCATGACCAGTTACCAGTCAACCGAAGACATGAGTGAAACGATCAGTCTTTTACACTACTCAGCACTTACTGGAACAATTGAAGATGACATGTGGATAATTGATAGTGGAGCTTCTAGGCACATGATGGGAGATCAAGCCAAACTCTCAAATCTAAATGAGAAGAAGACCTCGTACAAGGTAGATCTTGGAAACAAAACCACTTACCCCATGGAAGGATTTGGACAAGCCTCCATCAAAATGAAAATAGGTAACTATGTTCACTTAAGCAATGTTTTATATGTACCTGGTTTAGAAAAGAATCTTGTATCGATATCATGCCTAGAAGACAAAGGAAACATAATAGCCTTCGTGGATGGAAAGGTGTTATCCTGGCATAAAGACTCCAACATAGAGAATGCTAGGGTTATTGGAAGTCGTGAAGGAAATCTGTATAGACTACTAGAACAAAATGAAGAAGCTCTCTTACATGACGAAGTCAATCCAAATGAGATTTGGCATAGAAGGTACGCTCACATCAACTATCAAGCATTACCTTTTCTCAGAAAGATGGTTGAAGGAATACCAGAATTGAAATCTACACATGAAGGAATCTGCAAGGNGCACTCAAAGAGTGAATAATTTACAATAGATATATGCTACATGAGTAAATAATGCACCATAGTAGAGATCTAGAGAGATCTAGACACTCACTGACATACACTGGAGTGAACTTCCACCTAGTCCTAGTTAACTGATCCATGCAATCATTAGTTAATTTAGTCGCATGTGCAAAAGTGAGAGAAACACATGCAACCACTGGTAATAAAACCAATGTTTCCATGCATGAGTGACCTCCACTAGTCTATCTAAGTTTAGCTGACTCTGAACTGAAGAAGAGCACCCTATTTTGCAGGGGACTATTCTCATCTAAGGAAGCATTCTCAACATTGGACTATCAAACTTAGGAAAATAATTCTAGGTGAGTGTGTAATATCTCCAATAGGACTTGCCTTTTTTATTTATAGCTTTTACCTCTTTTGGCTTTTAACGTTTCATTTTTTTGTAAGATATGCATTCATTGCATAGGACTTGGGGTGATGGCCTCTTCTCGAGGGGGTAGAACTCATGCTTCTTTGTTTTCTAGGATTTTAGTACTTTGCTTTCTTCTTATTTTTTTCTTTCCCCACATTTTGAATTTTGGGGCCTTTGATCTTTTCATGTCATTTTCTGTAAAGCTGCATCAACCATGAGCTTTCTAGCTTCTTCTTCTCATGTGATTATGAGGCACAAACCTTTTTGGGATACATGTAACACCCAACCCAAAAGAAAGGACAACATATAGGAGATAGATGGAAAATGTTAGGTATGGTAAGGGATATGGATACATTATCCCCATTAATCCCCCCCTGTAGTACAACTTTTCCTAAGAGTGAAAATAGTTGAATAATAGATGATAATGACCAAAAATGTGAGACAAGGAAAAAAATATAACTTCAAAGCATTATGATCCATTGTCCAAATCAACCCATGATCACCATTTTCATGCCCCAAGTATTAACATTATCACTTGATATGAAGTGTTAGAACAATGTACCTGAGTGTATTAATGCACCATATCATAGTGTGAGTTGGGCTGAGCATAGATAGGAGGCATATGTGGGCAGTTCTCTGTGGAGAGTTCATAATGACATCATCAATATATTGTTTGAAATGTAGATCAAGGAGATTTTTTTTCCCTCTAGCTACCCCTAGTAGCCGGGGGTAACATTTGGCTCCAACATGGGGACATGTGCTCATCGTAGAGTGCATGAGAACCTTAGCAATATCTTGTACTTCGAGACCTACACTCTACATCAAACCCTAAAAATTCCTACTATATTACAACATAAGACTATCTGTACAAAATGAGCAAGGGGATACGATCCCCCTGGTATATGGAAAGCAAAATGAAGACAGTAAAAACAAACATAAATTAATCAATTTATACATAACAGAGGAAAGTTTCAACTAGCTATAAGTGCATATGGTTGATCAATAAATGAAACCAAGTAAACAATAAAACACAATAAGATGTATAAAAGGAAACATGATCTACAACTATTCTACCTAATGCTACGAGACAATTAAGTTCTAGGTATACTCATACAACCAATGAATCCATCCTAGCATCTCATCGAGGTCAAAAGTTCTACCCTTGTGCTTTGTTATAAACCACAGTAAGGATATGTTAAGCATAAAGTGATCATGAGTTGGTACATATACTACATCATGACTAAATATAGAATCCAACTCATGAGGGTGGGAAAGAGAAATAAAATCATGCCAATATTGGCATGTACATCCACAATCTTGCTCTATCCATCTTTGAATAGGGTTGCAATATATTGGTGATGGCTCATCCTTGCTCCAGACACGACCTTCATGATGCAACCCTTGAATATCATAAGGGTGATTCACACACTTCAAGAGATGAACACCTTGGTTTTCATGTACAATGTCACTACCCACATCTTGAGATGGAATCATAGGAAACTTGAAGGATACCTCAGGGTCGCCTAGAAATTAAGTAGATGAGAATTGGGGTGTAAATTCCGATCTTGAAAAAAAAAATTGTTCCCAACTTGGGTCTTGTTTCCCTTCTATATATGGCTTGAAATCCTTGCAACAATCCATAAGGTGAAAACTCTTTTTCCTCGTAGATAATTCAACACCAAAAATATAATTCCCAGTTGTATCTCCAATGAAACATTGAGGACAAGACGAAGAAAAATATGGATGAAAACTTCTGCTATGAAATTATTGCTTCCCTGAGTGAATCAAAACCTTGAAAGAGTCCTCTAATGTCTCCAATAAATCAAAAGGATATGTATCATACCTCATAGTACATGGATGAAAATTTCCATGAGAAGGTTGAAATAAACCACCCTTAGACGTTTAAAACAAATCCATGAACATATCATATTCATGTTGCCAAAAACATGCATAATTAATATACATATATGTCAATTCCAAAGGCAACAATTATGCACTCATGACTCCATAATCATCATCAACATCATAAATGGGATCCCCATCAAAATTAAAACAACTTATATCCAATCTACGTCTTGTAATATGTAGAAAATCATCAATATGGTCATCATGTTCTTCATCAAGTGAAAATTTTACCAAATTCAAGGTTTTTTTTTGAAAACTCTTCACTTTCCAAATCATCAAAGGATACATCACATAAGTCAAAAACTTGGAAAGGAGTACAAATTACCATACCCTTATCTTCATTAAGAAGGATGCTCTCTGATAATATTATGGTAGCTTTGGGAGGTATGAACCTCTATTGTGACCTATGATGAGATTAGAATATTTCGGAAGGAAGCAAAGAAGTAAAGGAAACCCTAGACGAGATGTCGGCTGCAGAAATATAATCATTATGAATTAATTAGTACCCAGAAGGAGAAGTCAGCCCTAGTAAGTCTGCCAGAACCACTATAAATACAAGGTGCCAGTCTCTCATTTGACACATTCTCAGAATTGCAGAGACCCAGTTGTGCGCACTGCAGTTGGTAATTTTGTGCGCAAGTTTCTGGGGAAGAATGTTGCACCGGTTTCTGGGTGGGACTATCTGATCAACTTTGGTTATTTTTCTTGCCTGGTGCATTAGCCTTGCTTGGCTATTGATTTCTACCAGTATTCTTCTCTGTCAAGGTCAAGGTGCTCGGAGGGTGGCTTCGGCCTATGGTTGGGTGACAAGGATATTGTCAATGGTAAAACAAGCACAATCTTTCATATTCTAATAGGTTATGGGCCCACACCTCCTTCATTCAATCTAAACTCTAGAAGGAAGCATAACCGCTAGGATATTGAGCTTGCTGAGGAACTGCTGCTAGGGTTACTAGTAAGAGCAGCTTCCAAAGACACTACTGCTAGGGTTACTAGCATAAACAGTTGCAAAAACCCTAATCTTAGATCCGACACCTTGTTATGGAGCATCTCACTCAAGAAGAAGATATTCAGATGCGCCCTAACTGAACGCACGTCTTGGCTCTCTCAGAAGACATAAATGATGAAGTTGAAGTTTTGGATCAAGGCATGACCAGTTACCAGTCAACCAAAGACATGAGTGAAACAATCAGTCTTTTACACTACTCAACACTTACCAAAATGATTGAAGATGACATGTGGATAATCGATAGTGGAGCTTCTAGGCACATGATGGGAGATCAAGCCAGACTCTCAAATCTAAATGAGAAGAAGACCTCGTACAAGGTAGATCTTGGAGACAAAACCACTTACCCCGTGGAAGGATTTGGACAAGCCTCCATCAAAATGAAAACATGTAACTATGTTCACTTAAGCAATGTTTTATATGTACCTGGTTTAGAAAAGAATCTTGTATCGATATCATGCCTAGAAGACAAAGGAAACATAATAGCCTTCATGGATGGAAAGGTGTTATCTTGGCATAAAGACTCCAGCATAGAGAAGGCTAGGGTTATTGGAAGTCGTGAAGGAAATCTGTATAGACTACTAGTACAGAATGAAGAAGCTCTCGTACATGACGAAGTCAACCCTAATGAGATTTGGCATAGAAGGTATGCTCACATCAACTATCAAGCATTACTTTTTCTCAGAAAGATGGTTGAAGGAATACCAGAATTGAAATCTACACATGAAGGAATCTGTAAGGGATGTGCCCTATGGAATAATATCAAGAAACCATTCCCAAGCAGCAACAACAAATCTAAGGAGATTCTAGATCTGATACACTCAGATGTTTGCGGTCCGATGCCAGTAAAATCTCTAGGAGGATCTTCTTACTATGTAATCTTCATAGATTACTATTCAAGAAAGACTTGGCTATATCTACTAAAGACAAAAGATGAAGTATTCAACAAGTTTCAAGAGTTCAAAGAAGAAATATAAAACCTCACGAATAAGAAGATCAAGACATTAAGAACTGATAATGGTGGAGAATACACATCAAAGGAATTTGTTGCATTTTGCAAATCGACAGGGATTAGGAGGGAGCTGACTATTCCTCATAATCCTCAACAAGATGGTGTAGTAGAAAGAAAGAACAGATCCATTGAAGAAACCGTAAAAGCCTTCTAAATGATCAAGGTCTATCCATGTTCTTATGGGGAGAAGCAACAATGACAACAATATATGTGCAGAACAGAAGTCCTCATCGTATATTGAAGGACATGACCCCACAAGAAGCTTTCTCAGGTAAGACACCTAATGTGGAAAATCTAAGAATATTCAGATGTCCTGTTTACTCTCACATTCCTAAGGACAAGAGGAATAAACTAGAACCTTCAAGAAAGAAAGGGATATTCGTGGGATACATTGATTCATCCAAATCTTAAAGAATATATATTCCAGAATAAAACAAGATCGAAGTTAGTAGAGATGTAACATTCAATGAGAAGATGGCCTTCAAGAAATCCATAGAAGAAAATATAGAAGAAGAAGAGATTGAATAACTTAACGAAGAAAGCACAGAAAACGTAAATGATGAAAAGGAACTACCTGATCATCCTATGGAGCCATGTGAAAACATTGATTTAGATATTGTACCTAAGACCAAGAAAAGACCAGCTTGGCTTGAAGCTACCTTGCAAGACGTAGAAAGACTCAAGGTTCCAGAAGGAACATTCAGAAAGAGTAAAAGACCTAAAAGATTCTCAAGCTATGCAGCATACATGACGAATCTTCTAGATGAAGAACCTACCACATTTGAAGAAGCAGTTCAAAAGGAAAAATGGAAAGAAGTTATGACGGAAGAGCATCAATCCATTATGAAAAATGAATTATGGGAAATCGTACCAAGACCTAAAGAAAAATCGATGGTAACCTCAAAATGGGTGTACAAGATCAAACATGCAACAGATGGAAGCGTGGATAAATACAAGGCAAGATTCGTAGCTAGAGGGTTCTCCCAAAAGGAGGGAGAAGATTATGACGAAACCTTTGCGGTGGCTAGATATACTTCCATCAGAGCTATCATATCTCTTGCCACTTCCATAGGATGGAACTTACATCAGATGGATGTAAAGACAACTTTCCTCAATGGAGCTATTGAAGAAGAAGTATATATTGAACAACCTCAAGGGTTTGAGGTACATTCCAGAGACACTCACGTCTGCAGATTGAAGAAATCTCTATATGGACTCAAGCAAGCTCCAAGGGATTGATATGCCAGAATGGACAACTATCTAACGAGACTTGGTTTCTCCAAGAGTCATGCAAATCCAAACCTTTATTACAAAGTCGTGGACAATGCACCTGTGATTCTACTATTATATGTTGACGATCTATTCATAACANATGAAAAATGAGGTATGGGAAATCGTACCAAGACCTAAAGAAAAATCAATGGTAACTTCAAAATGGGTCTACAAGATCAAACATGCAGCAGACGGAAGCGTGGATAAATACAAGGCAAGATTCGTAGCTAGAGGGTTCTCCCAGAAGGAGGGAGAAGATTATGACGAAACGTTTGCTCCTATGGCTAGATATACTTCCATCAGAGCTATCATATCTCTTGCCGCTTCCATGGGATGGAACTTAGATCAGATGGATGTAAAGACAACTTTCCTCAATGGAGCTATTGAAAAAGAAGTATATATTGAACAACCTCAAGGGTTTGAGGTACATTCCAAAGACACTCACGTTTGCAGATTGAAGAAAGCTCTATATGGACTCAAGCAAGCTCCAAGATCTTGGTATGCCAGAATGGACAGCTATCTAGATTCTAACGAGACTTGGTTTCTCCAAGAGTCATGCAGATCCAAACCTTTATTACAAAGTCGTGGACAATGCACCTGTGATTCTACTATTATATGTTGACGATCTATTCATAACAGGTNTTGTCAGAGAATGCAGACTATTTGTGCAAATTAAAGAAGTCCTTGTATGGTCTAAAACAGACTCCTAGAGCATGGTACTCTAGACTGAATAAATTTCTACAGCAGGCAGGGTTTAGAAAAGGAAGTCCACATAGCAACCTCTACATCAAGGTAAGTCAAGCTAATATTTTATTAATTGAAGTTTATGTTGGTGATATTATTTTTGGTAGTGATGATGACAAGTTAAGCCATAAATTTGCAAAGGATATGCAAAATGAATTTGAAATGTCATTACTTGGAGAACTATCCTTTGTTCTGGGACTTCAGATACATCAAAGAAACCAAGGAATTTTTATTTCTCAAACCAATTATATCATAGAAATGCTAAAGAGGTTCGGGATGGAAGATTTCAAACCAGTTATCACTCCCATGCAAACCAGTTGCAAGTTAAGCAAAGATGACGATTCAAAGTATACAAATCAGAGGCAATACAGGGCAATGATTGGTAGCCTACTATATGTAACAACATCCAGACCAGATGTAATGCAAGGAGTTGGACAGGTGACACGATTTCAAGCAACACCAAATGAATCACATGTGTTAGTAGTGAAGAGGATTTCCAAATATCTCAAAGGAACATAAGAGTTTGGATTATGGTATCCAAAAGAAAAGGATCTATCTCTTATTTCCTACATAGATGTAGATTGGGAAAGTTGTATTGATGACTGACAAAGCACCAGTGGAGAAGCATTCTACTTGGGTGAGTGTTTAGTATCACGGTTAAGCAAGAAACAATCATCAATATCTCTATCTACAGTCGAGGCAGAGTATATTGCAACAACATCATGATGTACACGGGTTCTTTGGATGAAACAAACTCTAACAGATATATAGGTTGAGTATGATGAGCCCATTCCAATCTATTGTGATAATACAAGCGCCATTAGTATCTCAAAGAACACGATGATGCACTCTAAGACGAAGCACATTCTAATCAAGTATCACTTTCTACGGGAACATGTTGCGAAAAAAAACATCAGAGTTGAGTATTTGGGCACAAAAGAACAAGTGGCAGACATATTTACAAAACCACTTCCACGGGAATCCTTTGAGTATCTTCACCAGAGGCTCAGAGTTATTTCTACTCCAAAATGAATGTTTTTGAATGCTTATCTTAT
>JZKD02S1641994.1:85207-95231 GCA_000966675.3 Picea glauca
TCCTCGGTGAGCATATCCAGGAGGGCAATGGATGTCTTCTACATCAAGTGTTGATCTCCCTGCTATTATTCGTCGACTACTTGGTCTTGTTGGCCTCCACTCCTAAGGGCCTGCAAAGACAAATTGATGCACTAGCCAACGTTTGTGACCTTGGACAGCTGACAGTCAACATGGGTAAAACCAAAGTTTTTATCTTCAACGCATCGAAGAGTTCTCTTACAAACTTACATTTCTACTACAAGGGGGGCAGAGATTGAGATCACCACAGCCTACACTTATCTGAGAGTACAATTCACAGGGCCTCGTTTCAATATGAGTCAATTCCTTCAGCCTAGGCTTAGTAAAGGGTACGGTTCCTTGGCCCTCATCAAGAGACAGTACTTCCTGGGTCAGTTTCAGGACATCTCGTCCAAACTCCACCTCATGGTGACGATTATCAGACCCACAATTCTATATGACTCTAAGAACTAGGGGTCGAGATTATTACAGACAAACTAGGCCAGGTTGGAGGGGATCCAGACCCTACTTCTTAGGCATATCATCCGATGCAAGCAGACAGTTACACAGCCCATTATTCAAGCAGAGTTTGGTGTCCACCCATTCTACCTTGAGGTCATTTTCCGCTTGGTCTCTTTCCTTCGTAGAGTTAGATCTTTCAGAGTCTCTACCATTGGGAGAGAGTGGTACACCCCTACCTCACTCTTTGCTCCTCGGAGGCTCTTGCTTTGGATCCCCCCTCAGGCTATGCACATGGTCTCAGAGGTGTCTCGACTTCTCTAATCGATGACTATCTCCCAAGAGCGCCTACCCCCATTCAGTTTCTCTCTTGATACACCGCGTCATCTCTTTTTGACTAAACAGGTAGTGAATCAGGCTATTAGAGAGGACATCTACAAAATATACATTCAGATCACTTGGACCTCGCCTCTGACGAGCCTAGGCTTGAAGATGTCCTATTTAGAGCATTTTTTGGAGCGGCATGATGGCATCATCGTTTGCCCCCCTTATACACGCAAGCATTGGATGCACTCACTCAGGATCCCTTTGGGTCAGCTCCAGGTCGGATCTCATCAACTCTGGATCGAGACGAACCACCATATATGATGGTCTAATAGGATCTGCCAAATGTGCCATTTATAAGAGTCGGAGATAGAGGTGCACCTCATTTTAGGTGCCCCATATACTATGAGATCAGAGGACGCTACCATTGCCTATATAGGGACTCGGGGGGCTCACTCTCTACTTTGTTTCGATACTAGGACCAAAGATTCCTAGCCCTATTCATCAGGGAAATCTTCAGCCACAAATCTCAGTTCCTGCATACCCTGCCCCGCCTTGAGATGACCAGGATGATCACCTGTTAGTGTTTGTAGCTCAGACAAGTATTTCCACAAAGATGTCTACTTGTGGAAATTGTCATTAAACGTATCCTACGATTTTTCTAGAGTTCACTTTATTAATTAATTAATTAACTAAACGTCTTTTATTAAGGTGACTTTTAATTAATAAAGTAACCAAGTTGGGTCACTTCGTTATTTAATTAAAAGAGAGCCATTGATCTCACGGTTAGATCTTGACCATTGAGATTGGGGATTTGGCTCAAGTCAAAGTTATAAAAGACAAAGAGGGCAAAGGGAAAAGAAACAAAGAGAACATTTATGCACAAGTCACGTGAGTGAGGAAGATCGGAGATCTGATTTTTCAGCCATTGGTGAGAAGATTACAACAGGAAGAAATCAACAAGAAGACCAGCCATCGCAATAGTGCATATAGCTTGGGCAGATCACATGTGTGGGCCGTATAGCTTGAAGACAGACGCACATGTGAATCTGTACAACTGAATAACAGCAGCAGGGCCACACGTGTGAATCTGTATGAGTCCATACAACAAATCCATACGGTTGTACGGATCCGTACAACAGGCTGTACAGCAGGTTCGGGGCAGCAGTCTATGTGATTTTGTGGGTTTTCATTTTGTTGTTTTTCTCTATATTTTCTCAAAGTCATTTTCCCTGTAAGGGAGCTCTTGTAAGTTCTGAAGATATTTTGAATGATGAAGTGATTTAGAAGAGCAGAAATAATTGTGCATTGTGTGTGATTACTTTTCAAGTTTTCATTGCATTAAAGAGTTAATAATTCCAGTAAAGTAATCTATATCTGATATGTTTGATTAGTTTGTTGGTTTTAAGAAATTAGCATGGAATTAGAGCTCTTGCTCTGAGAGAAAAGTAGAGCCAGTTTATACAGTGCAGATTATTTCAGCTGTGTCTGGTTTATCATGTTGGACATTAAAAAAATTATCTTATCTTATGTTTCCTGAAAGCCACATGGTTCTTCATTCACTACATATACCTACACAACTATAGAGATCTTTCCACTGGGAAAATGTATTACTAGATATTGGTCATCAAGAATGAATCATAGGTGAACCATAGAACTTCGAAGCATACTCCTTTTCCTTTACATGTTGCAAGAAGTTGGTATGTCAGAAATAAATAAAGAAATGTAATTGTTAGCTTGTTACAGTGTTGGCATGCATGCATGTATGTATGTATGCATGTATGTGTTCCAAGGGTTAGCTTAAGTGGTTTGACTTGCCATGCCAAAGTCATATTGGCCAAGGAGGTCACAAGGTCGAATCCCCCTGGGTCCCTTGGGGTTAGGTGTACAGGTTGTCTAGTGGCAACATTTACCCTAGGCACCATTCACAAAATGTAATGAGATGCCTAGAAAATTCCCCCGAGAAAATGTTCCATGGAATATATATATATATATATATATAGCATACACCAGGTACAGTTCAGCAATCACCTTTGGTACTTGCATTCTGCTTTCTTCTTGTAAGTATTTGCATTGTTGGCTAACTGTGCTCATACCCAATCACTGCAGTGCTTATGTAGAATGCAACCTAACATTCAGTACTAACCCACAACCTCCGCTGCACTCACTATATTGGACTGCAATGTAACCTTGAGGGTCCAGCCATACTTTGAAACTTTCTAAATATTGCAACCCTCGTGTATCCTGCAACATATACTCTCTGATTACCTTTTCAGCCTGCAAACTATCCTTGCACTTCACTTTTGGCCTGCAACATTGTGCACAATATCTGTGCAAACATAGAGGATGTCCAATGACAAATTCAGGGATTACACTGTCTGGTTTCAAGATTTCCAACAATTTTGGACCATATACTAACTGGTTATCTACGTTGACATCACTATAGCCACCATGGTACCATGAGATTTCTGTGAAAGGGCATGAGTTCCTAATTTGACTAATAAACTAATGTATGCCCAATGTTTTACCCTTATTTGCCAGGCTATTTGATCTTAGCATGCGCCGAAAAACATGGAATCTGCAACTGAATGAATTGTAAAGAATCCATCTCTGTGAACTTGAGTCATATAGAAGTCCACTAAATGTATCAATTCAGTAATACTTTTCACATCACCTTGAGAATTCCTTTGTCAACAGTCAATCTTCCAGCTGCTGAAGCAGCTGCCCCAGCTAAGAAGCTAGAATGTTGAAATCTCCCTTTCTTTTTCTGAAGAGACACAAACACAACAGCAAGTTAAAAAATGCACCTCCATAGGAAACTTGCTTATTGGGATGCAATATAGACATGCAATCCAATTCATGCAAAACTAGGGGTAAAAATAGAGAGAGTATTAGGGCTGGCATAAAAACCAAAGATGTTCTGAATTGATCCACAACCATGAATTATGTCTTAAGCTAGATGATATTTCAATTTTCAAATACCTCACCGACATAGAGGTTGTGAGATGTGCTCAACACAAATATCCACTTAGAACCTTCAAATGTGTCAACTGGCTGCTGATTTTGCTTGTACACAATTTTACCATTGTTTATCACAACTTCATATTGCTCCCTCTCGCTCTGCAATATGAAAATTCATAAGAAAAATAAGTTCAAACAACTAGGGTTGGAGATATACATCCCCCTCTGATGAAAATGTGTGTCCCACAGATGTTTACTCCACATGCACCTTGACAAATAAAATACCAGAACTGTTCTAACTCCATATTACTATTAACTACTTTAAGGAATTTGAGAAAGTAAGGAGAAGATCAAATAAGCAACATTACTGGGCTTAGGTATTTAATTCGTTGTTTTTGCAAAGTTGACCTTGGGCAGTCTTCAAGATTAAGATCCCTGCCATCTCCAACATCAAGCCTGCAACCATGACTTCAATTAAATTAAATTTGAGTCATTCACAAGCACTGTCATTCAGTGCATCTTCTCCTGGGTTTTTCTCTGTTTTAACTTGGTAATACATATTACAAAGAGAGAGAGGGAGAGAGATAATCAACACTATCAAATTAATATTTTCCTCATTCAAGATTGCCCTAACTTATCAATTTATCAGCAATATCAATGCAACAAAGAAAAATGACCTTTGTCCATAGCAGCTTAATCTATTAATCATCACCTTCTAGAACAATTTCTACATACAACAGTTAATAACACTTCAGGATGGGCATTAAGCTTATATGGGATACAAATATAAGACATCAGGAAAATCTGTTGAATCCATGGTCTAAAAGGTCATTCATTAAATGAGAATAATTGTTCTCTAATTTAGAATTTTTCTTTCTATACAAAACAATTGCTGACTGTGTAGTTCTTCTCATACCAAAAGAAATAGCCAAGCTTACCAATAGAAAAATGGCTGTGCTGTTTCTTTTTTATACCATTCATCATAATAGTAATGCAAGTTATGCCCATAACGATGTCGTGGATCAATCTGCATAGATACCAAATAAAAATTTCAAATTAGACAAGGACTGAAGAACAGTTCCTGACAGAGCCTACACTGGAATTAACTGTCAATGGTATTTTTGGGAATGATGATAAGCTTACAGCCTCGAGCCAATGCTGGAAGGCTAGTCGCTTGCCTTTCTCATCCTTGGATAATCCCTTTCCAACCTGCAGAACAGTCCCCTAATATTTACTCTAAAATTATAAATGGAGGCATATTTTAGCAGGCAAAGTCCTTTATGAGGTAAAAATAGGTGTCCTAGCTCAAGGCTTAAACTTACAAGTGCCCATCTGTATTACATTATTAGAAAATTCCAAATTAACCTGTTAAACCAATCTAAAATATTTGCAATCAAAGGAAATGAGAGATCAAATGATAAAGTATGCATAATACTTTCGCAGCCTTTACTGTTGCACGTGACCAGCGTGAAACAGCAGTGTCTCGTTTATCAGCCTTTACTGTTGCAAATTCTATTGCTTGCCACCTGTATGCACATTTTAACAGTCTCTTAATAATAACTTACATATATTGTATATTTAAAGTCTATACCCAAAGAAGCACAAAAATTCAAAATTCACCATACATGAGTCTTGACTAGTTCAACAGACAAACTTTGAAGGAACCGCCATAGGCTATAGCACTAGTTTCAGATCAGATAATCTGTAATGTACTACTTAAAAGAATGAACTAGAAGATCTGTGGTGAACCACTAAAGCAAAAATAACAATTAATTCATAGTCATCAATTATTGTCGCAATGGAGGCCACGTAACTTTCTGTTAACCTGTTGCATGATCGTCAATGCCTATAGATTATTGACTAACTTAGTCATTAATACTAACCAACTCATTATATATTTACAATCTTTTATTAGCTTCATTACAAGCTGTCCCTTCTTGAATAACACTGCTCATAGGGTTATCCAGAGATTCACAAGGAGGGTAAGTGATTTTCCTGTCAATGAGTAATGCTTTATAAAGGTCTGCCATAGTTACATAACATCTTCCTTTGATGTTAAGAAGACTACAATTAGAAATTCACTTCACTTCTAGTTTGAGGATATGCAAAACAATTTTTTCGTCAGATCTTCTCATGTGCATTCATACTATTACATGTCATCTTGTCATTTTCTCCACGAAGCAGTGTTTCAAAGAATAAGGACGAGGGCTTTGTCAAATCCCTAGAGCGTGAAGGGGGTCGCCTTAGATGTGAAAATGTTATATTTGAAGCCAAGATTGGGTATGGTGATTTTAATGTTGCAACAACAAAGGTATTGCGCATGGTGAATACCCTCGGGACAGATAACTAGACAAAGGACACAATAGAGTCTCTGCATGCGGAATTATAAAGACTTTAGGCAAAGCTGCAAATTACTGAGGAGTTGAAAAGCCAATCTGAGAGGGGTGATCTTGCCAATACTTTTATTTCTGAGACAGTAACTCAACTGAAAGCACAAATTGCAACCCTGGAAAAATGTGAAGAAAGAAAACATGAATCTGTGGATGAATGGGTACACTTCTTAGGCTTAAATAGCATGTGAGAGTGAATTAGAACCCTTTTTGAAGCATTGTTGCCTGCATATTTGTTTGCAGGCCTGTTTAGGGAGAATTGGCAGTGACAAGAAGGGATGAAGTTAATAATCTTTAATTGCAATAAGGGCACATTAACTACAGTAGTTGCAACACTTGTTTGCAGGCCTCAAAAAAGCATCTTGACAGGTGTCAAACTTATAGCAGATTTTCCTGTAGCAGCAGCCTTGTCTAGGCTGATCTAAAGCTAACAGTGGAACAATTGGATAACCAATGCAAACCCATGCTAGCTGAGATCACTATCAAAACAATACTGGCTGTTGCAGATTTGGTACGGCTGCCTCGAAATATGTGCCAAATGCTACAGCACAATTCTGGGCATTAAATGTTGTACGTATGCCTTGGGAAATGTGCCAAAAATACTCAGAAAATACCCACAGAAATATTCTCGATTTCTGTGCAACTAAAACAGCAGTATGGACTGTCAAAATCTGTGCAGTATGGCCTGTTTCAACTTGCTGTACTTTCCCTCGATTTCCGTGCCACCTTTCTGATGTACGGTCACCACAAAATCAGTGCAGTACGGCCTCCTGAAAGTGTTGTACCTCTCCTCTATTTTTGTTCCTGTATTAATGCTGTACAGCCTGCTAAATCCGTACAATACGGCCTGCAATAAATGTTGTAATCTCTCCTTGAAATGTGTGCCAATAGCCTTGGAATGCATGCCCTTAGCAGCAAGATAGCTCCTCGGGTCTGCTCGACTTCTCCTTTCTCAGCGCTCTCTCTCAAAATGCAACAAATGGGTGCGCCCTCCTACCCTACTCGACCTTATGAGGGAAGGTGAAGAGTCATCTCATCCGACGGTTGAGATTAGATGAGATCAACGGTGGAGATAAAGTCACTTAAGTTAACCACTTTCCCTAAGTTCAAGAAGTCACCTTTTAATTTGTCTCTCACAAATTAAATGACTAGGGTCCACATTAGGCACTTTCTCACCCCTTAGGCACCTAGGTGATGAGAAACACTTGCCTAGGTACTTTTTAATTATTTTAACACTCCCTCTTACCGAGGAAAGTGTTACTTGTTATCGCACAGTTTGCACTTTGAAGGATAAAGGAAAGGTAAAGAAGACAAATTGACGCAACAGGAGACTGCCCTATCACTGTCACCTCAATAGGGTATCTCTTTCTATTTAGGGTGGTAGGCCCAGGGGAGACATCCCCGGTGACCTGGGGTTTTGAGAAGGCAAAGGTTCAAAGTTAAGTAAAAGTTTCCCCCTCACAAGTCACCACCGATCAGAAAGTTCGGCTAACAACCAATAAAAATAATGATAACCAGAAATGTATCTGCTCGGAACAAAGCAACAAGAAAACTATATATGTGCAAGATCACTTGTTGGTTAGTACTTCATATAATCAAGGACTTTCTGATATAAAGCAATTGATCGATAATATTGATGAAGCAAATCAATGATGTACAATAGCAATAATCACAATATGTCACTTCACAATAAATGCTTAAGAAGAAGCTTCACAATGAGCAAGGACAATCTATCATCAATGTTACAATATCAATATTCATCAGAAGCAACACATTTAGCCAATCTTTCAATTGCTTATAAAAGGATTAAATGCTGCAAAGTATAATTATAAATCAAATGGATAAATGGCAGCAAAAGGGTTAGTAGGTTAAGGTTAGAAAGGATTAGTAGTTGTTCAAAGGTATTGGAAGTTGTGATCAAAAGCACTCAAGTAGAAGGTCTTAGACTAGTGCATTCATAGGGAAAATGGAGTCAAATATAGTGGCAAAAGTTGAAGGAACTAAATGATAATACTAGGGCTAAAGACAAGAGGTTTTGATGGTGAAGTGTTGTTGAGCCAAGGCTCCAACCATCAAACCCTAGGGGAAAACAACTCACTAAGGTGTAGTAACCCTAGGCCTTAGTGCGTTTTCCTCCTTTAGCTCAATGATAGGATAAAAACGGCTAGGATTGAAGAGCAAAGGTAGGGTGTTGCAATGGAAAGGCCCTAGCAATGTCTTCAATGGGTAAAAACTCCTTGGCAAATCTTAGCAAGGAATTAAAATAAGGACACCAACATGTGCTTATTTCCTAGGGTTTATTCCAGCAAATTTCATTAACAAAATGCAAGTAAAAAAGACCATAACCATTCAAGTAAGGGAAGGATTGCAGAAATTCACTTACATTCACCAAGCATTCATTAAGCCAAACCCTAGTTGTAAACCTTCTACCAAGAAAAGCCTCCTTCAACAAGTGTGCACTAGTAATTTCAGCCAAAAACCCTAAAGGAGGGCGCAAATTTCAAACCTCACACAAGTGTGAGTGAAAGATGATGAATAAAAGAGAGTTTTAGCTCTCTTACTTATAGAGTAGCAATGACCTTGATTAAATTTTAGTTCACAAAAGGCCGGCATGGCCAAAAACACATAATAATATTGTTTTACATTAAATGTCATGATAAAACCCTAAATCAAGCATAAATGAAGACGTCATGCCCTTTTAGGGTGACATTAGCCATTTTTAAAGCAACGTTGGCCTCCTGGAGCAAAACGTTAGGCCTCCTTGGACCTCCAGAAGCTGCCACACGTGCCACAACTGCCTCCCAAAACCTCCACAGCGTTGGATGACGTCATAAAGTGTCTTGGGTGACGTCATGGGCCTTCCAAGGCCAACGTCTTGGTGGAAAGGGAACAACCCCCCTGGGTACAGGCCTGCTAAGCTGCCTCTAGTGGAACGTTCTCCTCTTCCCCAGTGCAAACCCTCTGATTTGTCTCTGCCCCCTGCTGGGGTCTCAACATCCATCTGGTGGGCTCTCAACCCCATGGAGGTCCGAACTAATCATCTCCCTGTGTGTACCTGTCCATAATGGTACCTGTCCGTTGGGTATGATCCTGCACATCAACAAATACGCCCTCTATGGGCTCATAACTCACAGGGATCGTAGCAATGTCAATCACATCTAATCATCAATTTTATTAAACATGTGCATAAAACCCCTTTTACTCAGTCAAGTGCTCAAAGACATTATACAAATCTGCAAGTCAAGTTTGGAGGAAGTGACAAGGCATCATATTGGGCAAATGCTCACTGGATGTGGGGTGTTTCCAGGAGAAATCAAATCCAAGCCATGTGAGTGGATCAGGTGGTGAGGGATGTCTGGACAAGGGGTACAGTGATAGCACGGAAATGCACCTATCCTCTTACTAGGTCTTGTTTTATTACTTTTTATGGACCCCTATGTTTCTTGCTAAGAAGCCTTTTACTGCTTTCTCAAGGATCCCTGGGCGAAGCATCTTGAGGTTTTATTTTAGGCTTTTATCTTTTGCCAACTGCTTTTACCCTCTGGGCCTTTAGCCCCTTCTTCCCACAAGGTAAGGTGCAACCCTTAAATATTTGGCCAACCCAATGCCCGAACCAGTGTAATGGGATGGATGAGCGGGAGAAAGATGGAAAGTGGTAAGTATGGTGGGAGCGGACGATGGCTTTTCATGAATCCCCCCAGTGGCAACTCAAAACCAATGGGCACAAGCTTACTAGGGCAACCTGTTATTCCCCCCAGATATGGTCAAGTGGATAGGTATAAGATCCAAGCACCCGTTAGAAACAAAAAGAATCAAATGCACATATTCAAAGGTTTTGAGGATCAAAGTGACACATACCATGATACCCGGACTCATTACCTCATGGAGCAAGA
>JZKD02S1641994.1:128087-141913 GCA_000966675.3 Picea glauca
GGTTGGGGCTAAGCCCAAGGCCGTGGCTTTATCAACACATATGACCACCATCAAAAGGGGCACTCCACTATCGTCGGGATACACTCCATTTCAGGCACGCATAGGTTAAGCACATTCTTGCCATACATTCAGGGATAGTGACCAGACTTTTGGGCGCTCCATACGGGCATGGTCTTATTGTATAATGCCATGTGACCACAAATTATGGGCTAGGGGCCAGTACGCAGCCCTTTGGGCTGGCGCTTGGCCACATTGCTGCCATATGACCCTATGTTTGCATGCGCGCCCAACCCCTTTGGGCTAAATTTGATTTTTTATACACAAGTGGGTATTTTTGCTATAGTTTGGCCCAGATTGGGCATTTTTGGAGATTTTTTGCCCATTTTCGGGGGATATTGGGCTCTTTTTGAGGCCAGATCTTGGGAGGAAGTTGGGATATGGTTACCGACTGCATATCTATATAAACCAGTATTTATTGAGGCCATGGGAGGATATTCAAAGAAAATTTATACTGAAGGAAAGTCAAGCCAAAGCCATTTTTATGCAGGAATTTGTTGAGGAGCGCACCTTTGCGGGCCATTTCTGGGAGCTCTGGTCATCTGATTTGAGTGTCATTTCTTTTGTTGGGTTCTTAAGATCCGGGAGAACAACACCAGATTAGTTTTGTAACCTTTTGGCACTGTTGTGGTGTACTTATTGATCTTTGAACATAAATAAGAAAGCATCACCCATTGAGACAAAGGCCCAGAGACGTAGGCGAGATTGCCGAACTCTGTTATCACATTGGTGTTATGGTTTGTTGTTGTTTATTGCTTCATTTCAGTTTTGTACATGTTTATATGGCTGTGATATCTTCTCATATCTTCTTCCTTATTCATTAAGCTTCCTAATTGGTTAATGAACACATGAATAATAACTCAACCATAGTCGTGTAAAAGATCTTTTCGGATCAAGTTGTCCGAAAAGTCAAAACACAAACAAAATGTCCACCACCAAAAACAAACATAAAATATCAAAAACCATATTTATTGTGTGAAGCAATCTTCCTATTATTATTGCTTGTTGCCCTTCTTGCTTTGTTTGTCGAGTGAGCCTTATTATTAAGTGGTTGATTGGATACATGAGGATGAATTTCACTGAGAGATGGAGATAGTTCATTGATGTTTTGGGCATTTCAGGTGACCGACTGAGAGGAGTTATCAAATGACTTGGAATGAGTGACCGCTTTTTTACCCTTGCTTGACATAGGCTCATGGATGGTTGTTTTAAGTATTTTCCTTGCATGAGAGGATTGAACAAGGGATGCAACATGATCAATATGTTGGGAATCTTGGTTGAGTGGAGGTGGAGGTGGAAATGGAAATGAAACAGTGGGCCAACCATTATGATGAACTATAGGGGAATGAACCATATCCTGCCAACCATCCTTGATAGGAACCTATGGATGGAGGGACACAGGAGTTGGAACATGGACAATAGGAAAACTTGAGCGGGGTTGGAATGGAGGCCTTTCTATTCTAGGATGTGGTTGAAACACTCCTTGGCCCATTAAGTTAAAGAACCCAACTTGAAATAGTTGATTCAACTCTTGAGGATCAACATCAAAATGAATACAGAACCTAGTTCTCTTGTTTCCTCTTTGCCAAAAATTGCTTTTACCTGTACCTATGCCTCCACCATGGATTCCTATGCTAAAGAAACTCATTGTCTAACAACAAACTTAGGTCAAGATATGAAACAAGAAAGACTAGTCAACCATCAATTTTCTTTTCTGAAGATAAAATTAAAACACTGGCTCTCATCAGTCCACACACTAACATGTGTGCAATCAATCCATTACTCTACATGTAACAATCATAGTCATTTTGCCAACTTAGATACAACTGCATCGTTTAGAACATGTTTTTTTAATGAAATATGGGACGTGATTTTGTTTGTAATGAATGAAAAGTGTAATGCATGAAAGGGGAACAATGGTAACTATTCTAAATAAGATCAATTTTTAATCAAAGATAGATTTTATAATTATATCACCATCTTCACTCAACTATTGACTTCATTAATATTGCTCACTGTTCCTCTTCGAAATCTCCTCTTAACAAATTTTCCAAATTATAGGGCTTCTATACAATCACATTTTCTTTTTTAAAATAGAACATGGGAATAAAAATGTTTTTGGGAAGAGTGAGGGCTTTATAATTTGCGTAAAGTGAAATTATGGACAAGAAATGAAAATGATCAATGTTGTTTTCTATAGACAAATTATCAACCACCAATCATCAACTAGTGTGAACAATTCCATGCCTCAAAATATACCGTGTACCTTTGCCTATTGATTTTTTGGGAGTCCAATTCATTGATCAAATGTATTAACAACATTCTAAAATTCCTCCTTATAAATTATTGTAAGACCGTATCCAAACTCTTAAAATATATCCATTTAAACTCTATTTTACCGAAATACTTTATCCATAGCATTCATCACAACAATAGAATGAATCCAATCAAACATCAACCCAACAGGGCACAAACTAAATTTGGTCGAATTATTCAAACTAATTTTCATCTTTGTTTACATATTGATTGTTTAAACAATGTCAAAACCTGGGTGTCTTCAAAATATTTGTAAACAGTGAGATTTACAACCAATATGCCAACCAAAATGAACCCAATAATATGTTGATGAACTACACACGGGCTGTAGTATTATAACATTCCCAACAACATTTCCAACCTTGTTTTGTCAATAAGATTACTTGCAAAACTGAGTACCAACAAGCATGCCTGAGTGTTGAAGATAAATTCAAAAAAACTAAATGTAGGGTTTGATAATAACTCAAAGATTATCCTTGAATACAAAAATAGAGCAAGTCAAGACAGAAAAACAAGTCGAAACCCTAGTTCTGAATTCAATTAAAACCATCAAACCACAACCCATTATCTGCAAGCAGACTTAAACTCGTATCAACAAGATGCATGACAAATCTAAACCCATTCAAAACCCATCTATATGACCCCCCCAAAATAATTTGTCACAATCTCACCGAGATAACACTACAACGAGATCAAATAGATGATTAATATTTCCCTTTGAATAGTCGAAATGATAATTTGGTAGTGTCGACTATTTGCTTTCATTTCGTTTTGTTTAGTTTTGAAAATAAATTCCAACAGAAACCAATGGTGCATGATAGCAAGCCACAACCCAAGAAACCCACATAAGCATGACCACAATGCATTCATTACTGATGGGGTATATAACTTCATTTGAAATTCCTTTTTCGTTTAAAATGAAGCCGTATCATAGTTGCAATGCAAAACCCAAGTCAAGAGTATCACTGGTGTTCAAAAACCCAGCCATTATTTTATTCCATATAAGCTCAAACAATTAATAACTCACCATTCACATTATCTTAAAAATTCATTCCCAATAGAGAGACACACTTATAACATACACACAACATGCAAACAAGTTGAGCCAACATTGAAAATTTATCAGAGCAAAGAAACACATCGATGCTAGAAGAGTCAAATATGTCCACACACGTCTAAATGAGCTAAATAGCCATTAAATCACAACCAAAGATCATTATCTAACCAACGACATAATTCCAAACTTTAAACCCTTAGCTAAGAACAACCGAGAATTTCCGAACAAGTTTTAGTGCAAAACATGGTATACCTCAGGAAAGAAAATCCAACATAGAGTGCATTAAATCTCTTTTAATTCACGTCGCCTCAATGGAACCAAAATTACCAACTTTTAATGATAGTCAACCAAACGTTACACGACGGAACACACTCAATCACCATCTCAGACTACAAATTGAGTTTTGGTACCATGCATCAAGCCCACAACATAACATATCTCATTACTATACCACATCCATAACTAATATAAAGTGTCACCGCTTTATAAACCAATAACACCAACTTAACAATCAAGCAACGTGAGATATGGTTACCATAGCATACATGAATTTAATTGTAAGTCGAGTTCGTTCATACTTGTAGGTGACAACCTTGCATAAGATTGAAATTTCTATATGATATCATCGATGTTATATGATATATATGTGCATCAAATGAAACTTGACCACCCCTTTTTAATATGTCACAAGCCACCATCAAATTTTAAAACTTGTAATTGTAAGTATTATAACTCTGGTGCAATAGATATTTCACCTTTTCTTTCCCTTTTAGAACATGGTGACAATGCAATATGAAGATGAGGAGCAACATAGATTGTTGTCGAAAATACCATTTGTACATGTGAAAGAGAACAAAATATCAAACTGTAATTTAATCTAATCATTTGTTTGCAGGTTGCATTTCTTTCTTAGAGAAAAGGGAGTGAAATCAACTTAATATAATTTCTCTAAGGGGTCCCACCTATTATTATTATATTATAGTAATAGAATAAATATAGTGCATTGCAATGTTTTGCAAGTAGGATTCTCGTTGCACATTTTTGAATCAACAATTGAAGACTCCACAGGGAAGTTTGCTTGTAGAATATTAGAACTCATGAACTCTGGTTTTGATAAAATCAATAGGGGTAGGTAATGGATCGGGTAGGAAAAGTTATACAACAGGGGGAAATTAAACGAGAATTACAATGATATATGAAATGGGACTTTGTGGAATAACTCCTCGAAAGTGATACATATGAGGGAGTTTGGTCCTATTTGTATAACAAGTGTAGAAACAATAATATTTTCTCAGATAGATGCTTTCACTTAAACCTCAACTTGATGTAAGATTTTATAAAAATTATCTGACATGCTCTTATTTAAAACAATATGGAGGGTAGAAAGGGAAAGGAGGAAAAGGGAGAGTCGTGACCATCAAGTTCCTAGCAAATCATTTAATTGAAGGTACACGATATATTTCATACAACATTTAAAATAAGAGAGAATCATAATATATTTGTTGTGTATTTAACTTCAAAATTGTCCGACAATATTTGCAAACAATGATCTATCTAGTGACTTAACTGATCCAACTGACTCTGTCTCAACAAAAGGGCTTCAAACCAAAAAAAGAAAACCAAGATGGTAAATAAAACAAGAAATTGTACTCAAAAGCAAATAAAACAAGTATGTACAAAAAAGAAAAGTATTTACAAAGCATTGATTCTTAATCAATAATCAACTTGGATCGATATAGTGCTTAAGATGTGAACCATTAGTAATGTAAGAAAATAATCACTCATCCATATCCTTTGATAAATATGAGTTGATACCAAGGACAAAGGCAATATTAAATGGACCTAGGCACAATTTCTGAAATTTGGAATGTCTTCCTCTTTCAGCATGAGAAGAATCCTAGAGTAGTACTTTCTCATCAACCTTAAAATTGACAGATTTGGTATTTTTATTAAAATATTTCTTGACTATTTGCTGCCTTCTCTTTAAATTATCTAGAGCATGAATTATTTATTCTTCTAAAGCAATTAATACATTCATTCCCTAAGAAATATCAGTATAATTCAACTCTTCAACTTGCAATGCCAAACGTAAAGATGTAAGTTCTAGTTCAATTGGCATAATAGCCTCTTGAACTTACAAAAAATGAAACAGAGTGTGGCCTATACTAGATTTAGTAGTAGTATGATCTTCCCAAAGTGCATAAGTGAGAAGTGTATGCCACTGGTAGGGCTTATCCTCTATAATCCTTTTCAATATTTTGACCAAATTCTTGTTAGTTGAATCAACTTGCCCATTTCCTTGAGGATAATAAGTAGAGGAAGTGAAGTATTTGACACAAAACTTACTAAGAAACCGAGTAAGCTTCACAGAGATAAAAGCTGGCCCATTATCTGAAATGATTTCTAGGGGAAGACCAAATCGAGAAAGGATATTAGATTCCAGAAAAGAAATAACATGTTCATCTTGAGCATGCCTAAGAGGTACAACTTCATCCCACTTTGTGAAGTAATATGTAGTTGTTAATATATAAACATAACCAAAAAAATATGGTGGGTTAATAGGACCAATAAAATCTAAACCCCATTGAGAAAAGGGAAAATTAGGAAGGACAAGATGTAAGGGCATGGCAGAGAATTGTTCTCTACCAACGAACTTTTGGCATTTATCACAGGCTCTTACAAATTCACATTAATATCTAAAAATGGATGGCCAATAATAACCAGTCCTGGGGATTTTAAAAGCAATGGCTTTAGAAGCAAAATGACCACCAATATGAACAATAGATGTTGCTAATCTGTGAATCTCATTTAATATTTTTTGGGTTGCGGTATCATCTATGCATTGTAGCAACAACCCATCCTCAGACCTTTTAAACAAAGAGTCTCCTAAAATGAGGTACTTCGAAGCTTCAAGACGAAGCCTCCTTCTTTGATGAGGGTTCAAATTATCTGGACCCCTTTGAAATTGTAAGTATTGAAAGATATCTTTATACTAGGGATGTTCAGAAAGAGTAAGATTTTGGTTTTCAATATAAAACAATGATGATAGTGGATTATATTCGTCTTCAGAAAGTTCACTTGGTTCATGATGTTAAGCTAAGTGAAGGGCTAAGTCACATCCCTTGATCATTTTATATGTCACGATTGTCAAATCATGCTCCTGAATTTTCGCAAGCCAATGCGCAAGCTTACTTTAAAGATGCATTTGTGAAAGTAAAAACTTGACATCAGGCAGAGGGACCTGTGTGTGCTTGCCTAAAATAAAATGGAGAAATATTTCTATAGCTTTGACAAGAACTAAAAACATGTTTCTCAATATAATAATATTTGATTTCATCATCCGATAAGCTCTAAATCATGTAAGCTACAAGTTTCTCATTATTTTGCATAAGAAGTGCATAAATTGCTTCTTCTATAGAATTTGTATATACAATGAAGTCTTTTTCAAAGTCTGTTTTTTCCAAAAATCGGTGCAGAACTGATTTCTTTCTTTATCCTTATGAAATCCTTGTTGACATCATCTGTCCAAGAGAAAGGATGGTCATGTTTTAGAATACCATGGATTGGCTTAACTATGAAAACAAAATCAAGAACAAACCCCCAGATAAAATTTATAGTGCCCATAAAAGATTGAATTTCTTTATTTGATGTAGTGGTAGGGAGATTTAGGATTGCAACAACCCTCTAAGGATCTATGCTTATTCGTGAATTAGAAACAATATGACCGAGAATTTTACTTTGGGTTACATAAAAAATAGACTTCGAAGGATTCAAAGAAATTCCAAATTTTCTACATCGCATGAAGACTTTTCGAAGATGATCAAAATGATCTGATCGGGTTTTGGAATAAACTATTAAATCATCAAGATAACCTGGAATATCTTATCGATTAGATCGTTGAAAGATAACTACATATCTCTCTAAAAAGTGGCACCTGCATTAGACAATCCAAACAACATTCGTTTGTAGGAAAAGTTGCCCCAACAGGCTATAAATGTGGTTTTATATTTATTGATCATCCTGACTTTAATTTGATTATAACCAGAAAAACCGTCAAGTAAGGACATCATTTCAGATCCTATAACTTGCTATAAGATCATTTCCATGTTAGGAAGTGGAAAGTTGTCTTTTACACTTCCTTTCTTTAAAGCACAAAAATCAACACAAAGCCTAATCTGCCCTGTTTTCTTCTAGAAGGGAACAAGGTTCGATACCCATTCATAATACTTCATTGGAAAGATTATATGAACATTTAGATTTTTTTCCGCTTCTTTTCAAATTGTAGCTTCGAGTGCAGGATTCACAGGTTGTTGTTTCTGCCTAATTGGATTTAACCCCTCCTTGATGGGAATGACATGTTGTATAATATTAGGATCAAAACCATAGAGATCCTCATAAGACCAGGAAAAAACATCACGAAATTCTTGGAACAATTCCATGAACTTCTTATTTTTTTCATCAGAATATTGAGCACCTATTTTAATAATCTTTATGGATTCAGGGGTTCCATTGTTCATGGGGATGGTATCCCAAAATTTTCTTTTAGACCCCTCTTATTTATTATTTTCTTTATTGCTTACATTACTTGTCGAGAACGAACTCTCAAGAGGAGTTAAGCCTTTACGAAGTTTATCTTTTTCAAGGGAAATGTTTTTTTTAGACTTGTAAGGTTCATTCTGTATGAAGGCACAGATACCTTCATCATCTGGAAAAAAATTGCCAAGATTCTACATTATCAGGAAGATGATATCAGTAAAGAGACATAAACATACAATTTGGTCTCTTAGGTAAAAGTTGTCTTGTAGGCGAGGCTACAAATACAACTAACCTATCAACCATAGAATTAAGTTCTGTTTTAATATGAGTGATGTTGAAAGACAATAGATTTGAGATTAATGCCCAAAAAATTGGGTGCATCTTTTAAGTAACTTGTTGTTGGGATTATATATTTTCCTAACTAAATTCACAACAAGTTATGTATCGCCAAAAAAATTAAGATGAACACAACTAAGATTATAAGCATTTTCAATGCCTAACGATAAGGCTTCAAACTGAGCAACATTGTCCATACAAGCAAATTCTAATCTGAAGGGAAAATTGTGAATTTTGCCTACAAAGGAGTATAATATAATACTTGTGTCATTACCTTCATTTGAACATGCATCGTCAAAGTGCATATGCCACATACTGTCATCATAATTAGTCGGTTCAAGAAATGTGTCATCTTCATAAGCAAAGATCGAATAGACACCCATGTCCTCCTTGATGTAATTTACATTAGGCTGAGGAACACTTTCAATGTAAGGTGAAATCCTTCCTTCCCTTAGGACAATAATATTCTGTATATTCTTAGGGATGGATACATGTGAACCATTTAGTGATAGGTAACCACTGGTTAGGTCCTACCAGTCTCTATCCAAAATAATTGAATAGTTGCTAAAAATCATATCAATGACTTGTATATTAAGAGTGGTTGTTATTTCAGGGTGAGCACATAGTACTAGAGTTACGTCTTTTATTTCACCTATGGTAGAATGTTATTGATTATTATAGGAGAGCACATTCCTTGCGTTTTCATTTGTACAATAAAGGCCTAGCTCTTCCATAATGATTTTGGACATAACACTGAGACCATACCCACCATCTATCAAGCAACAATGAGTTATTCTATCCATAAGTTTTACAGAAATATATAAAGGGTTTTTTCTTACAGGGTTTCTAAATTTTTTTACACCTATTCTATTTACATTTGACTCATCTCCATCAAAATTTTCAATCAAATTAACTTGTATGGAAGTCTTACCTTCCATGAAAATTTCCAGATGTTGTTGTTGTTCTGGGATAGTGACCATATCCAAGGGAGAGACATCTGCCTTGATATTAGCTAGTTGATTGAGGATATTATATTTGGATGGAAGGAAAGGAGTTGACACTCCTTGATTGTTCGAAGACCTGTCAACCTGGGGGTTTGCATCTTGGGATGATGAGCTGGGAGCAAAAGTGGTTCAGGAAGAATCAACTTTACTCTTATTTGTGTAAGTTTTATTTCTAGTGTTTATTACCATGACATCATCCCGTGGAGCCCAATCTAAGACAATAATAGTAGAATCAAGTTTTTTGCCAAAGGTTCAGTCTATAGCGTTTCTTTTTACCTCACAAGTCATTTCATCATGATTTTCTTCGCAAAACTTGCACCAAGAATGAGACATTACAACTTTGGGTTGAAAGATATTATCATTTGGGTTCCTGAAGGCTGTGTGGGAAGAAGACTCAGCAGGAATGAAAATTCCTCTTTTCTCATAAGCAATCATTTGGTTGTTCATGTTTTGCATAAGCTGCAAGGTTGCAGACATATCGATTTGTCTTACATAATCTCTTTTGGGGAGACCAGTTCTTTCCAGTTGTTCTTCATACTCAAGACAAGTCTGAAGTGCAGATCTGAGATTGTCTATAACCTTTTCTTCCAATCTTTGACAATATGAAGAGGGAAAGGTATTGTAATAATGCATGAATGCAACTTTGTTCTAGGGGCATATTAGTTCAGGGAATTTGATTATATAACTTGGTGAAATGAAGATTGAATGGTTTTACAGTCTCACAGTTGTTGTGGATAATATTATTGTATTCCTTTAATTGATCAGTTGTCTTTTGGGTTGCCCGTACGTCGATTTAAATGAGTGGACCAATTCTTCCCATGTGGAAAGGATTTTAGGTGGTAAGTCAAAAAAATCTGCAGCAACCTTCCCTTCTAGAGAGTTGACGAGTAAGCGCATACATTTATCATTGTCACTCACCCCTATATTATGGAAAGCATTAGAAAAGGATACTAAGTGTTCATTAGTAGTAATAGTGTCATTTCTCAAGAACTTGGGCAAATAATATTCAAACTTCGGAAGGGGGTGAACAGTTGGTGTAAGATTTGAGGGAGAATATACGTACCATGGGGTGGTGCTAGCATCTTCTTCAAATTGAAAAAGACCATATTTTTTAATGACTTTATCCAGATTAGTTGTAGATTGGACTAGGATTTGATGGCTATAAATGCTACCAATTATAGATGATACTGAAGGTTGCGAAGAGGAAGAACCTCGAGTATCGCTACCACTACCAATAGATGTCATTTTAAAAGTAAAATAGGTTACAGGTACAATAGAACTAGCAGAATCAGATAAAGTCCATCGCAGATTAGTTTGTTGGATTTGAATGACGACCTTTCTCCTTCCTATTTCAGATATAGGATAAACTTTAGGAGATAAACCTCTTGTTCTTCGAGAAGAACGAGAGCTGGAGGACATGTGAAAATGACCTAATGAGGAAGTTTATTTCACGTATTCCARTATCTCTGGAAATGACTTCCTAAGAATTATGCAATTCAACATGACTGTTAGCAGTTTCTAAAATKGTATTAAATAAAGTCAAGGAAATGCTAGTTTGTGTTGGACACACCGACCACACTAAGAGAGGGGGTGAATCAATGTGTGGCTCTTTGCACAATTATTTTTTCCTTTAATTAGAAAYCACTTCAAACATTATCATTCATTACTTGTATTCACTATTAGTTGCTTKCATGTAAACATATATCAACAATATTCATAAATAATAAAAAACTAKGAACCATCATCACAATGAACRCAATGAGCACCATATATATGTGTAATATTTTGTATTATGTTGTTACATGAAGACTACAATCTTCRGTGTTTATCGACACCAATTGAAAAGAGMAACAACTTCAAGAGAGTACCAACTCTCAAATACAAGATCCAACTTGCAGATATCAACACCAACTGAAAAGAGCAACAACCCCAAGAGAGTATTGTTACGAGGAAAATCTCTCTATGGCTAGGGGTAAACCACAACAAACGGAAATGACTACAGAAATCAACTCTAATCTCAAGTATGATATATAAACAAATATGCTAGCAAGACAAGATAAAAGGCCTACCTCGTCCAGATGTTCGATGAAGTCCACCGTTGAGCACTTGACCAAAAACAATATACTTGAAACTAGTCCTCAACAACCAAGTAACACAAGCATAAGGTGATAATAGATAATGTTAGCACATTCAATAGCATAATCCATCAATATACATAACAAATACACCCATGGAATAACAATTCAAATATTCACAAGATATCAATTGGACGAGAAAAGAGTATTTCTATCAAGATGTAATCAACAGAAGTGAATGAGTTACAAACTTCCATGTCGGCACGGTTCGGAACCGAGAAAATAAGTTCCTTCCAGCTGGGCCTCCACCACTTCAATCCTCCACCAAAGGCAAGCTCATATAAGAGCGACAACAAGGTTCTCAATCAATAAGGGAAGAGCTTGGGGGCTAAACAATGTGTTCAGACTTAAAGGACAAAGGGATGCAGACTCAATGTGAAGTGAATAATTTCTCCAGAGTAACTTTGCTCTCAAAATTCAATTCTTCTCTCCTTTTCCATAACGCAGATTTGGCCCATTTATAGCCTTCAAGTGGAACTGAAGGGCCGATTCAGAATGTTTCCAGTATATGGAAGGCCAAGGATCATTGATCTTGTGACGTGACATGGAAACCCGACACCATTTTTTAATTTTGGGCACAAATCCCGATGTATGCGGGCTGTAGTGGTGAAACCTACATATACACATGTTGTAATATAGGTAGGGCACGTATATGTGGAAAAATCATGTTTTTATCTTTGGGATTTGCAAAAGGGGACTTCAAGTCTACATAGGGAAATGGAAAAAGGCCCTCTGTGTAAGATTGCATAAAGTGAGGCAAATCTTGCTATAACAGATGCCCCCTAATGTGTGAGGTCATAAGAGTATCTGCGATGGCTGAAATACATTATAAAAACCCAGAAGTGGAGTAATGGAGACCCATATGGAAGAACTAGTTTCTCATTACAATTTGTACTAACTTTGCATACATGGCTACCAATTTGAATTACACTGCAGATCCATGTGAAAATATACCAAACAATTGTCCATGGCCATGAAATAGAAAATACAAAGGTGTCTACATGCCAAAGGTTGTCATAGTCACGAACAAGGCCCAGTAAAACCAATTTCAAAATCAATATGAAGATATCTATATACAATGGAGTACAATTTTATCTCCCGTGATCACTGAAGTCACATAGGTACTGGTCCAATGAAAGGTAGCAACAACTTAGGAAAGTTGCGACTATAAAATTATGTCTTCAAGTCTTCTACACAATCTGCCAAAGGTGCAAGCCTACATTGTGTGAATAAAGGAGTTGAGGTCGAACACAATGAGACTTTGTTTGATTACCAGTCATTGAGGTATACTGTTAACAAACACGAGACAAATATCGAAGATGAGAGTAGGTATCAAGGCACCGGGTACATTCTTACAAGTGTGAATAAAGGAGTCAGGGTTGAACACTTGAAGAATCCATCGATAAGGAGATATTGATGTATTCTCAACTGTTGATGGCGAGAGAACTAGCCACTAATGACTGCAAGCCTCTAGGTAATCATAGGACTCTAGGTCTCACCTCTAGAATAGATGAGATGAAGTCGATGGAAGGAGACCCGCTGAAAGGAGAGCATTAAGGCATCTCTCATCATTCAACACAAGGTACAAAGCATGAGCTTGATGATTTGGAGGAAATCAGATGAAGAACATGTTCACGAACCAACAAACCTGTGCATATTTCGCGTATGCCAAGTGAAATCGGTACACGAAAAAGACCCTCTGAATAGCAGCCAAGGAGGAAAATTGATGACAAAGGTGAGGAAACCACCAATAGGGCTAATGGAATCCAAGACATTGCACGAATCCCAATGTGTGAATAGATGTTTTGTTTGTTGATTAAGGTTGGTTGTCATTGATGTCAACCCTTGAAGAAAGCCCCGTAGCACAAAGGTTTGGGTAATGGATCCAATATTGCTTGATGTAAATATGACTCATTATTGTTTTGTCATGGTTAATAAGAAGTAAATATGGATGAACTCCAAAGTGGTCCCCTTATGGTGAAAGCCCTCACGGGAAGATGCTTTGCAGAGTAAGAGAACCCATGCTTAATAGTGGAATAATGAGATGAAGGACAATTAATTTGTCAGGGAAACTATCCTAGATGGATAGTGCTTGTCATGCCATTTCCGGTGGTATGTGGAATGTAACATAACTCCTCACGGTTAGAGAGTTATGGCCATGAGAAGTTGGAGGCCCCAGGTTTGGGTAATGGACCCAAGTTTGTTTGATGGGTAATAGTATGAGTTATGATATATTTTTAGATAATACTATTCTATATGGATAGTACATAGTATCAGTTTCAGATATTTATACATTACAGGTACAAAGTTATGATTACTTCAAGTTAGGGTTGTTGACTAATCCAAAACTAGGCATGTGAGACTAAAGAAAAGTTTGATGAAAAT
>JZKD02S1642005.1:29184-44467 GCA_000966675.3 Picea glauca
TCCAAGGGACGCATCCTTTCATGGATAGTCACCATAGGTTCTCTATATATGGAAGACTCATCATTGTAATAATATATCGATCATATCTCATATGAAGAAAAACAACAGATGACACACACCTTGTTTGCTTATTTTTGAATTACCTTTGTGATTTGTGATTTGTGATTTGTGAGCGTATAAGAATTATGTCATGTTTGCATACTAAGGATAGAAATAAAAAGGGGTATTAAAAATGCCATGAAAAAAATGGATACCTAGGATATTTGGTTAAAATAGGAGGTTTTAAAATTGTACATATGTATTGGGAGGGGGGTCAACAAAAGGATTTTAGATTTTTTCTTTCAATATTTAGTGAAATTAGGGGTATTCTTTATCATCCCACAAACTAATGTGCTATGTCGCAATTTCATTGAGTGAAGCCCCAATGTAAATGACTCACACACCCATAAAGTCACTTTTACCCATTAAATATTAAAAGGCTCAACTTGACTTTATAAATTCACTTTATAAACTCACTTATGAGAGAAATTTGCTCGATATCTTCTACAAGCTAGGTGTCACCAATGTAAAAGTACCTCCAAGCTACAAAATCTAACAATGTAAAGGCATCGAATGTCACACTGCTTGTTTATATCGTGCCCTCCCTTGTGTTTCTTTTGGAGTACTCACAAAATTTCAAATTTCTACATCTTTTTTTTTAATTATTTTTCTATTATAAAGTCTTTCAGTTCCAATATTCAAATAATTTGGGCAAGAGAGGTTGAGCAATGCCACTTCGAATTTCTCTGAGTTTTCTTGCACTAACTAAATAAGAATAAAAGAAAACAAATTTGAACTATTTTTGTATATTTGGTAAGAGAACAAGAGACCAACCCGACACAAATACTCTTGGACGCTAAAAATTAATTGAATTTCAACATTAAACTACACTTGTCACTATTATGAAAATGGAAAACAATAATCTCATATGACAAAACCCACATGCAAGGATTTCAGCCAGAACTCCAATTTCTTACTAAATTGCAAAATTCCTTTCAATTTTAGAAACATTCATGATTAAAACACAAAATACAGGTCGCTATCTCGAAGGGAAAACATATTGTGACCATACTTCCATTAAGTAAATAAACCATGCTTTTGTATATGCACGAAACATCTTATAGCCTGGTCAGTTAGCTCGAGTGGTTGAGTGTTGTGAATTATAAGCTTGAAGTCGCAGGGTCAAATCCCCGGGCTGGTTGCCTCTGGATATTATGGGCCTCACTCGTCCCCACCAGGTTAATTTGCCTAAACTGCAACCGGTTGATTTACCCTAGGTACCATCCTCGGAATGAACGATGGGTTGTTAAAATTAATGCAGTCGCAAGAGCCATTGATGGAAAAGACCCTAGTTAAGATCTAGGGCCCCCAATACACTCCTGGGGTTCTTGGTCTGGGACCAAGCAGTTAGAGCCATGGAAAAAGACCCTAGTGAGGGCCCCCAGTGTATTGCTAGGGTTCTTGGTCAAGGACTAAGCAGTGTTCTAGGGTTCTTGGTGAAGATGATATAAGTCCCTAGATGTGTTCTAGGGCCCCTGGATGTGGTCCAGGGAATCCTTGCTCGGTGCTTGGATTGATCCTTGGTTGTGTACCTTGGTGGATAAGACCCTAGTTGTGATCTAGGGCCCCCAGTTGCGTTATGGGGTATCCTAGTCTGGGACCAAGGAGATTCTTGGTTAAGTACCAAGATGAGATGATGTGTGATCTTCTTCTCTCCCAAGATGGTCCATGAGACCTAGGAGCAGTTAAGAAGGACATGATCACATCATTGACCTTCCTCTTATGTTGGGATGATAAAAGATTATAAGTTATATCATGAGACTCGTGTGGAGATTCTACCATTAAAGAAGAACCCCCCCTTGACCTAGTCTTATTATCTTTGCAACCCCTTGCTTGAGCCACGTCCTCCTTAATGTTATGTGGTTTGGTTCTTTGCTAGCCGCCTTGACTTTGGTTCTGCCCTCCTTGACTTGTTGACTATTCTAATTAATATTTTATGATTAAAATATTATTTGTTTAATTTGTTTAAATTATTAGAGTTTAATCTAACCCTAAAGTTAGGGTTAATTTTGCTAACCCTAACCTACCTACCAAACTATAAAAGGGAGAGACCTCTCCATTCACTCTTCTCTCTAAGCCAAGTCTTGGTCTGAGTTTTTGCTGCGGCTTCCTTTGTTCTGGTTGTGAAGTGGTGTGGCCCTCCTTGGATCAGCTTTCTCTTGCTGAGTATGTAGTGCGGCTCTCCTTGGATCAGTTCTCTTGCTGTATATGTTGTGACCCCCTTTAGGACAGTTCTTCTTCTCCCTTCCAGCCTGCCACTATCTTCTTGCTGGTGCCGTCACCTTTATGCTGCCTCTGCTTCAGTACTGGTGCCACCTGCTTGCTGCCGCCGTCTCTTTATTGATGCCACTTGTATGCTGACCCTGTTTTATTGCTGGTGCCACCTGTTGCTGCCGTTGTCCTCCTTTTGTGACCTGTGTTTGCTACCTATCGTACAGCAGTTAGTACCCTAATCAGGGTTTGATGAAGCAGCCCTAAAACTGCTATGTTATTTCTGTCTACTTCTGTAGCAACACTATATTCTTGGACAGTTTTTGTTAAGGCTGTTAGTGGCCTTCTTTTCAGCCTCTAGATTGGACAGTGGTGTCATTGTTTCAGCCCTTTACTTGATGATTGGTATGTTGGTTAGTTTTCTGATATTTCCCTAAAGATTTTTCTTGGAAAAACTGTTCACAAGATCATGATGAGATCTACCCTGAGGGTTTGATCCATGACCCTTAAAGCTTTTTCTGAGCATACAGAAAAGAGGATAGAAGCAAACACCTCAGGTAAATTTGTTCTTTGTTTTGTTAAGGTAATAGTTGAGTAAATATTCTGTTACTTACTATTTTATGCTATCAGAAATTTTTAATGTTTTGCTGATCATTAATTACAGTAGTTAATGTATAAAATTTTCTGTTTTGAGCTAACTACTGGTTTTGCCCTTTAAACTCTAACATGGGTTTCCCAAGATGTGAATTTCAGTGAAAAAAAAATATGCATGAAACATCTTCTGTGACGCGCTTAACTTAACAGAAAAAATTAAAAAATAAAAATTTCAGATCTGAAATTTATTGCTGGAAAAAATATTTACAGGTAAAATAAATGGGGCACCTCCCCATCTCAGTTACAGTTTCTGACTCATATCTCCTTTCACGGACTTCAACCTTCTCAAAATGAAGACTCGCCTCTGATCTTCCCAGAGCTTGCTTTCCCTCGTTAACTTAATCTCTCACCCTCATTATTTTACCTCTTTAAATTTACAATTTCAGATTTGCAACTGAACACAATGTCTATTCTTGCCATATACATGGCATTTCCTTCAACCAAGTATCAAATTAATATACTCAAAACATCACAATTTGTGTACAAATCTAAGAGTTTTGATTTTGTTTTGGCCTACCATTGCCCCTGTGTCAAAGGTACGTATCAGAGCAGGAAATATTCTGGAAAGAGGAGAGAGAGAGATAATAAGAACCTGATGAGAAGACAACCAGAAAGAAAATATAAGGGACTGCCAAGTTAAATTGCTGCCAAAAAGATAGAGAAGAAAAGACCTTGAAGCTATAGAGAAGAGATGAAAATCCCTCAGAAAGAAGATGGTGTTGCAATAAAATTGCTGAAAGGAAGAGACCCAGGGAACAAAGAGAGAAGAGAAGAGAAGACTGCAGGTTTGAATCCTGTAAGAAAGACAGCTCTGACAGACAGAGGATTGCTGGGTAGATGCTATGAGGAAGACAGCTCCAGTAGAAAGAGGTTGTTGGGTAGATGTTGTGAGAGAGTGACAGCTCCAGTGAAGTGAATACCAGGTAGATGTGAAAGAGTGGTGAGAAATCAAGACAGCACCAAAACTAGAAGAGAGAAGGATGCAGCAATAGCATGAGGTCGTGCTTCATTTTGCTAACCAAGGGACTCTGATGCAGGAGCATTGACAGAAGAATGAAGGTACCCCAAGGGCATGTGGTACCACAAAGAGCGAACAGTACTTGAAGAATTGTTGAACAGCAGATTATTGCTGTGTAATCCGCACCATTATACTAGGAGAATGGTTGAGCCTTAGCTCAACCTGAGTTAATTTTGATCAACAAATCGTTTTCATTTTTTTGGGCCCTACCATGGCCCCCCTGCATCACCTCCACAATCCTCACTCTATGGATCTAAACTCAGCACAGCCAATATGACAACAGGGATAAATGTCTGAGTCATCTCTCCAGCACTGGAAGGCCACCTAGAGTCTTCCAGGTCAGTCGGTACCAACCCTCTAGAGATGTCACCCAAAACCATCACTATCTGCTCCTTGGTCATCACTCTGCCTGTTGCACCTCTAGGAGCTTCTGGTAGGGCCCCTCTCCACGGCACATCCAGGACTGTGGCGGGAATGCTTATGGGATGTTGGAAGAGTTTTTAGACTGCTAGAAAAGTATGAAAGCATAGTGTAAAAAAAGAATTGAAAATAAGTGAGCAGATCAGTATAGAATAGGTGTGACACCTGGGAGTGTGTAACAGGACTCAGGAGAGAGTCAAGTGAGAATTATTGTTAGAAGCATGGTGGCAGGATATATTGATAATTGCTCTGATACCACTAGCAGCATATCAGAGGATCACTACAAAGTACAACCCATAAAGGCATCAAGAGTCGAGACACGGTCGGACAAAAATGCTTACAGATAGGAATTATAATGAATAAGTATGATGATGATCCAATGTATTGGAGCTATTTATATATTTATCATACCCATCACCAAAACGGTCATGACTCCTTGGCTGTGGCAGGACTGTTTATGGAATGTAATGTTAGAAGAGTTTTAGAGTGCCAGAAAAATATGAATCATAAAGTGCAAAAATATAATTGAAAGGATGTGAGCAGATCAGTATAGAATAGATGTGAAACAGGAGAGAGTCGAGTGAGAAATAATGTTAGAAGCATGGTGGCAGGGTATATTGCTCTGATAACACTAGCAGCATATCAGGGAATCACTACGATTCATAAAGGCATTAAGACTTAGTCACGACAAAAAAATGATTACAGATAGGAGTACAACAGGAAAGAATGAAGTGAGAAATAATGTTAGAAGCATGGTGGTAGGTTATATTGCTCTGATACCGCCATATCAGAGAATCACTACGAACATAATAGGAGAGAGTGGAGTGAGAAATAATGTTAGAAGCATGGTGGTAGGGTATATTGCTCTGATACCACTAGCAGCATATCAGAGAATCACTACGATCCATAAAGGCATTAAGACTCAGTCATGACAAAAAAATGATTACAGATAGGGATTATATTCAATTTGTAAGTATGAAGATGATCCAATGTATCGGAGCTACTTATATATTTATCATACCTATTACCAAAATCGTCATAACCCTCGTTTGTGAAAACATTTATTATTATAATATTATTAAGTAAATTACATGTCACACACTCACAAGAGGCATTTTCTGTCTAATGGAAAAACCTCCTGTCACTAGAAAAAATTCCCCTTAGATATGACTGATCTTGTAACATACCCAATACCCTCTGTTCACTTTGAGGATATGAGGTATTTCTCTTATCCACCCAAATTCACACCAATTTACTAAGGGACTGAACTCATTGTTTTGTTATTAACTATTTACTTTAAGAGCAGGGATGACATTACAGATTTATGCAACCTAAATGTTATGATTCAATTATTCATGAAACCGTAAATCATAAATGCAGGCTAAGACAGGCAGTCATAAGAACAATCCGGAAATTAATTCATCCATGACATAAGTCAAATCAATTCAGTATTAATTCAAAACAATTTACAGATACATTTAGGAACACTTGTCTATCTAGAATTGTTCAACAATTGGTTGCAAAAGAGGGACGTTCCACCCAACCATAAACTCCCTACTGCATCAGTTATCTCTGCAATAGAGGCCACCCCCAAGCTGAAGCTATGAATTTACAAGGGGCACACTCTTTGTATGGCTAGCTCTGATTTCTCTTCTCACAGCCCAATTCCCAGGCTCATAGTCATTGATTACACCTACAACCCTCTTCCCCATCAACCTGCACAACCCAAGGAATGGGATCCCCATCTCTGCTCAACAATCCTTCAACCTATCCCACTTCCCTCCAGGACTCCAACACACACTAGCCAGGAAATCTCACTGCTAGGATTCCAGGGAATTATCAGTTGTAACTAATTCTCTCAATGACAACAATTATCACTCCGTACAACCACAATTCTCCACTTAATTCGTGGTTGTAGCTTTCACAATTCGAATTTGGTGTGCACACAGCAGTTCGCTCAAGAACAATTTCCCCAATTCCCCAAACGAAGGACAGTTTGCAAGGTGAATTCCCAATTTCTAATAGGTTCGGCTCTCTGATAATTGGACAGAAATCAATCTTCAAACTCCGTCTTGAAACTTCAAAACCGAATAATAATAACTCGCTTGCATGGCGAAGGTAAGGCTTTTAGTTGCATGGCATAAAGGGACCATGTATCCCTTCATGCACTAATCTCCCCCAAGGCTTAATTAAACATTGATTAGTTAATAATCAAGGAACATGATTAAGTTTTACAAGACTTTAGGTTAACTCTCTCACTAAGGTCTTTTCCTTACCTACTTAAGCCACCTTGTCGACCCCTCTTGTGGAGTCATAGCCCCCTCTCTTTTGTCCTTCTCTTCTGCAGCCAGCGATGTACTTTTTATTCATATTCAATGTTCGGTTACATACAAATTACATTGTTTGGCTTATAGCCATTTGTCATGTACATACACAACATTGAACCGGGGATCAAAACTGAGGTATTACACAACTCCAACATTCTGTAGATTATTTTTGTCTTTACAAGAAATGCCTTTAGTGAGAGGAAGTGTTTCCTATTAATCCGGAATTGCCTGGGTCGTGGAAACGCAGATTTATTAACAATTCTGCCAAGATTCAGAATTCCATAATTCCAAGAGAATTGAGAGTAAAGAGTGTCACCCCTGTGAGGCAATTCCAATTTCATTCCCTCTCTAACTGAATAATTTAAAGACTTCAGACCAATTCATGAAATCTTATTATATCTCCATATGCTGGAAGGTGATCAAATCAAGCACCATATCACATATTTAAACTTTATGGCAATGTCCATCCAATTTATCAGAATCACATACAGAAACGGAAGATTGTAAGATCAGATTTTAACTGAATCCCTTAATGAAAGAAAGGATATTAAGGAGTAGGAAGACTTGGCAAAGAATGGAATTTGAGAAAAGCTTCCTTGGAAAGAAAGCACAGTGCACTAAATTTCCTTGTACAGAACTGGAAGCATCAATTACATCTTCAATTAAGCTTTGATCCGACCTAGTGTGGCCAAAAAATGCACAATTTTCCAAAACATAAATATCATAGTATGGAAGAATACTTTAAGTATGTAAAGCCCACGAAGTATTGAACAAATATAATAACACCTTCAGATTATATTACAGAGATGTCTTCGCCGTTAACTCCGTTTCTTAAAGTGTCTTTCTCCTCTACAGCGACAGAAGCTGCAAATGCCTGACGCTCGTCTGCAGTAGCAGTGATGACAGGCATCCATAAATCTGCAGTTCCACTTAAAAGGCTCTGTACTTGTAGATCTGCTGGAGATGATGAGGACAATAGTTCATCAATAGATTCTAACTTGGCTGACATCCTGTCCAGTTCCTTGGCTATTTCAAACTACAAGAATAGAGTTTAAGTTTAATATTAGATAGCAAATCGCACAAGAGGAAGAAAAAGTCATACTGGATAGTCAATGAAACCCTTAAAAAATGCTGCAGAACTGATTCAATCTAATTAAAAACAGGAAAGTCACGCCCTGCCTCATCTGGTTGCTTTGATGATACTGAAGGTACTTTAGTAGTCTCCAATTCAAGAGCCTTGATTTTCGACCTCAATTCAGTCTCTGGTTGATTGGTTTCAGCTTCCACCTGTGTGTAAGTTATCAAATGAGTAATTCTAAAAAAACATCATGCTGGAGACTATCTTTCGGCATTGACGATAAACAACACTGCCAATATTATATAGATCACAATATCGCATTCACAAAAAACTAGCCAAGCTTGACAAAACTGCAAAACTTTCTAGGATTTCGAGGAACTTACACTGTTGCATTCTCGTAAAGCCCCCACCTTCAAATTTGTCAATTACAAGGGTCTCCATGGTTCTAAAACTTAGATCATTAAAATTCTAAGGATCGATTATCGATACGTTTGGTTCCCATACTTTCCCGAGAATTATCTAAAATTTTTATATGTATATAAATTTACAGATGAGATGGTCCAAATCATGCCAGAGCTTGAGAAGTAGAAGAGACTACATGGCAAATTTCGTACGGAAATTTACAATTGACATATAGTTATGTTCAAGTTTTTCTCGTCAATTACCAAGAGTGGAAAGACCTTTCAAGATTGGAGAAAGAATGTTGTCCTTTAAATCCTGCCAGGGATAGTAATGAACCAAAAGTAATATGCATGGCCAAACAACTAATACCTCCTTGAAGCGTGGACACTTGGATATCAAAGACTTATGAAAACAATAATACAGCTAAACATTATACTGTGTATGGCTAGGATGTAGCCAAAGTTTTCTGCATCTGCTTTTCCATAGAGAGAAAAAGAGATGGTAATATGAGATATTGCATTTCAATAATAAATTTGAGCTGAATGATATCGTTTAAATATATGGACTTCATCTGTTCTTCCAGATAAAGTCAGCTCTGAAAATTTGGAGCCATCTGGTAAATATAGCATTGATGTGTATCTACAGAGGCTAAGGCTGTTTTCATCTGTATAATAAATTAGGGACATGTTAAAGAATCTTTCTGAAATTAATTTCCAGCCTAACAGTGCATTATGTAAAGCAAGTCTGTGAGAAGTAAAAAAACACAAAATATGACTAAACTATAGGTTTTCCCCAGCCTTAAAGTTTGCACAAGGGATTTATGGAATGCTTAACTTCAAGGATTGTTTCATGGATTTGTTGGTAGTTGCATTCAGTTTATTTATCTACACATGCAAAGTAGCCCTTGAGTTGCTTTAAACTGATAAAACTTTTCTCTTTTATTGGAAGTGCTTCAAAGAAACATGCCCTGCGAGGCTGCACTGCAAATATCAGACTTCCTTTGACTAACTTGCCAACTTGGAAGAATATCTATCCCACCAAACTTGCCTGACGCGACCTCTTCCCTCTGAACCTCATGCTATATGTGTGGGGCTAACGACGGACACGATGGGAACTTGGTGGATGGCCTTAACACTCCGTTGACCTCACCAGTGAACCAATACCCCACTGGCAGCCGAAAGATATTTTATGAGATTAATACGGAAATCAGGTCACACAAAACAACCCTAAAAAATACAAAGCCCATGAATTTGCTCCTTTTTAAACATGCAACAGCCCCAGGAGAAAACCGTGTGCTTTTATTTGCAGACACGGTTAAAAATATAAAAACAGAATGACGGATCCGGTAGTTTACAGGAATTTCAAGTAATTGGTATAATATAATATTATCCTTCCGAAACCCTGTGGCATCTGCCTTCCTATATTGGATAAGAAACTAGCGCAGAAAGAAGTACCTAATTCCCCAAAATAACAATCTCAATGTTTTCACGATCTCACGGCCATGAAAATAAAAATTGTGTACATTACCTGGCTGAGGAGCTGATTGAGGAATTGAAAGAGCTGCCCATTGGCATCCTCTGCTGCTGCCATGGCCGATCTTCGCCCCTGATATCACTTGTGCTCCGATCTAATAATTTGTATCTGTGTTGTTTGCGGATTTATATAGGATGTAGGACCAACAAATCCCCGAATCTATGTTTTTGTGGGCCACTCCATATTGATATTTCCACATAAAATTTAAGATTTAAGTGTGATTAAGAAAACTCTCGAGGGGATTATAAATGGTGTTTCAATACTTCAAACATTTTGAGAGGTGGTTTTGCACGGAGTATTATTTGTTGGATTAAGTGTTTAGGTTGACGGAGTATTATTGGTTAGATTAAGTGTTTAGGTTGGAGGTAGAGGGAGAGTTTTTAACTTACTAGGTAGCATTTTGGTAGATTTTTTTAGAATAGCTCTAAGGGTTAGCTGAAGCGGTGTTGAGTTAGACTTAAGATTTCTTTCACAGGTTCTACTCTCTTGATCTTCTTGGGATTAGGCTCCGTAATCAGGGTTGATGATTTACCCCATTTATCATCCATGGGTTGGGCCTCGTAATCAAGGTTGACGATTTATCTCATTTACCATCCATGGGTTAGGTCCATTAATCCCATTTACCATCCATGAAATGTGGAAAATTACTTTGAGGATAGTGAATAAGACCATTTCTAACAATATAGACAAGATCAGATGATTTAATACTTCAATTTAACTATGGAAATACACTAGATTAAATTAAATATATGTTTTAATGGTGTGGTTATGTGAACGGGTGTAAAGTTAGGAGTATTGAGTTGTAATAACCCCATTATGTAAATATATGAAATGCTTTGTAAATATTCATAGCTCAAAGACGGAGGTAAAGCACTAACTAGCAAATGATTAAGAGTACAAGTCATGGGCTTGGTTGTGGTGTTATGTATCAATGTTGTAAAACGAAAGCATAATTAACAATATAATAAACAAAAAGGGTTGGAAAGGAGCAAAGGGGGCTATGATTCCAAGGAAGGGGAAGAGGAAGAGGAAAGGGGGTCCTTAAGAAGATAAAACCATTAAAATAATGTTTGTTGAGTATCCTTTGGAAAGCAATTACATTTTTCCCATGCCTTATTAAGAGTTCCCTCACCTAATTTTGACCATATGTCCAACAAGAAACCTCTAATGATACTTGGAAGGCATGCATGCCTTATGCATTGAGAATACATATTGTGAAAAAAAAAATTGGGAGCTCTCTTCTAGGACGATTCTCCTATTCTTTATCATGCAACAAGAAGAAAACTCTTGTTAGGATAGGTATCTCACACACCTTGCAATTGTGCAGTAGAGCAGTTATTTCAATAAATGTTAAGTAGTAGTAAGGAATAAATGTTGAGAAGTAGCAGGCAATGGATGTTGAGTAGTAGCAAGCAATGACTATTTAGCAATAGTAGTTGGCCAATTAACTATTGGTGGTTTCCAACATGTAGAATTTGAAAACCATAAATGGTTTTTGATTTTGTTATGTTTATTTATTAAGTGTTTGGGTTGGAGGTAGAGAGAGAGAGAGTTTTTAGCTTACTGATATGCTACCAAAATTTCTCTAGAACCTTTGTGCTACTAAATATTGTTGTTGATAGCACGGATATTCTATAATGTACTGTAACCATTTGTTAGTTGTTGAATAATACATTGAGTGTGCTTTGGAGTGTGAGGTTTTTATCCTAAAAGGGTTTTCCCCAAGAAATCATGTTGTTTAATGGTTGTATGTTTCTACGTTGTTTATTAATGTGACTATGTTTATTTATTTTTTCTATGCATTCTTCTCTCTTTGATACATGTAGGAAGTGTATTATGCACCTCTGCTTCCTTTCATTTGGTATCTGAGATTGATCACCTTAGATCCAAGGCATTAGGGATAAGGTTTTTTAATCTAATATTAGTTTGAGTGGGAGCTTGCATAGAAGGAAATCTTGTTGCAGGGAAATGATGAGCAAATCTAGGTTAGAAATGCAAAAAATTAGTGGCACTAACTTTGAGTTGTGGAAGCTCAAGATAAAGGATTTGTTCATGGATCAATATCTATGGGTTGCAAGATCTAGAACCAAACCCGTCGGTATGAAAGATGAAGAGTGAGTAGTGTTGGAGAGAAAGGTGAGAAGCCTTGTCAAGCTGTGTTTAGTCAATTCATTATTATTGAACATTTATGAAGAAAAACTTGTGGTAACTCTTTGCAAGAAGATGGGGGATTTATACTAGGCTAAATCCAGGGTTAATAAACTTTTTTTGCGGAAAAAATTGTTCACCTTGAGAATGGGTAATGGTGATTCTGTAGCTGAGCATTTGAATGCATTTAATAGTATTTTGGCCCAGTTGATCTCAGCTAGAGTGAAGATGGATAAGGAGGATCACTATATGACCCTTTTGTGTTCTCTGTCAAAATCATGACACAACCTGGTCATGGCCATTGGAAGCACTATATTGACATTGGCACTTGATGAGTGCGTGGTTTCTTTACTCTCAAAGAAGGTGAGATGGAAAGATTCTAAATCCACCAATTAGGCCTTGGTTGTTCATGGAAGATCGAAGGAGAGAGGGAAGAAGAGGGAAAAAGGCATATCCAAACCCTATGGGAAACCTAAGTCTTCTAAAAATTACAAGGCAGAATGTTGGAATTGTGGCAAGGTTGGGAATTTCAAAAGAGATTGGAAGGAATAGAAAAGGAAGAATAAGAAGGAAAAGAATGATTCTAATGATAAATCTAAAAAATCTTCTCGGGAGGATGGAAGAGATGCTTTTGTTGTAGCTCGAGCAAGTCATGCAAGCTAGAGTGTGTGGTTGATAAACTCTAGAACTTCCTTCCATATGACTTCCCATCGGTATTGGTTTTTAGTGTATGAGAAAAATGATGGTGTTAGGATGGTATACCTCAGTGATGAATCTCCTCTCAATATAGTTGGTCATGGTAGATTCTTCATCATATTCGCAGATGGCACAATGAAGGGGATCAGTGATTTTTTGCACATTCTGGATTTGGCATGGAACCTACTGTCAGTAAGAAAACTTAATGATGTGGGTGTGAAAGTTGGTTTCTATAAGAAATGGTGTAAGATGGTCCAAAGAGCTATGGTGCTCACTAAGGGTGTTCGTGTGGGCACTTTATTCTAGCTTGATGTGCACACCATTCAGTGCAACAAATCTTCAACTTGTGTAGCCAAGATATATGTAGAATCTACACTTTCACAATCAGAACTTGTATGTACTTCTATTGGTCATGATTTTTGGGTACCTAAATGAGCTCTTGCTTCAGAAAGCAAGTTACCTATAGAGAAGACAATGCTATGGCACTAAATATTGGGCCATATAGGTGGAAATGGCCTTTAGGCCTTGGAAAACAAAAATCTTATTGATGGAGTAAATGATTGTGCTCTTGAATTTGATTTTTKCAAGCATTGTGTCTGCAAAAATAGAACCATTCTCAATTTTATTCTAGTTCTCACGAATCTTATGGGTTGTTGGAATTAGTATGTGGTCCTATTAAAGTTCCTTTGATTTCTAAGGCTTTGTATTATGTGTCATTCATCGATGATTATTGTAAAAGGACATCAATCTATTTTCTCATAACTAAACCTAAGGTCTTTAGTCGGTTTAATGTGTTTAAAGCTCTCTTGGAAAATCATAATGTTAAGACAACTAAGGTGTTCAGGACTGATAATGGCAACGAGTTTTGTTCTATAGAGTTTGATCATTTTTGTAAGGAGAATGGCATTGAAAGACATAAGATAACTCCTTACCCCCCAGCACAATGGGGTTGCAAAATGAATGAATACAATATTGATGGAGAGAGCCAGAAGTATGCTTAGTGGAGCTAGTTTAGAGAAGAAGTTATGGGCACAAGCAGTTGCTACTACATGTTACATGATTAAAAAATCTTCCACATCATCTCTTGTGGATAAGACCCCTATGGAGATCTGGATGGGAAAGAAGCCCTCACTTCAACATCTTCGTGTTTTTGGTTGTGAGACATATGTTCATGTGCCTAAGGAGAAACATTTGAAGTTGAATAAAAAGGTAGTGAAATGTATCTTCATTGGCTATGGCACTTATTTGAAAGGGTACAACTTTGGTATCGTTGGAAAATTTTTGTATAGAAGAAATGTTATTTTCAAAGAAGTTAAGCCGTCTCCCATAGTGGTGTAGCCAAATAGGTTGAGAAGAAGTTAGTTGTTCAACTACCACCCAAGACTAAGAAAGTTGAACCATAAAATTGAACAAGAAGTTCATGATGGACTTGGTGAGGAGGAGGATTTAGAGAGTTTAGAAGAGGAGGAAGAAACTCCACCTCAAACTAGGGAGGTCCACTTGGAAAAGAAGGAAACCAAACAAGTATAATTATAGTATGTTTGATTTCAAATGTATATTTGTTTTATTTGCTAACATCGATGAGCCTCAAACTATGAAAGAGCCAATGAAGATTGAAGATAAGGAGTCGTGGAGATTTGCTATGGATGAGGAGATGGTTGCGCTTAGAAAGAATGATACATGGGACTTGATTCTATTTCTTGATGGAAATAAACCATTGGGTGTAAATGTTTGTTCCAAAAGAACATTTGTTCAAATGACAATGTTGAAAAGTACAAGGTAGGGTTGGTTGCGAAAGGATATTCCCAAGTTGAGGGGATAGACTTTGGTGATATTTTTTCTGCAGTTGTTAAGTTAACATCTATCAAGTTTCTATTTTGTATATCAATAGCCTTTGATTTAGAGATAAAACATATCGATGTGAAGAAAACACTCCTACATGTAACTTGAAGGAGGATATCTATAAGACACAGCTAGAACACTATTTTGAAAAAGGTAAAAAGTCATTGGTTTGCAAATTAAAAAAGTCTTTACATGATCTCAAATAGTCTCCCATATTGTTGTACCAAAATTTTGATTCTTTTGTGTTGGGATTGGAATTTAAGAGATACAAATCAAATAATTGTGTGTATTACAAATAGGATGGTGGTCATTTCCTTGTTATCACTTTGTATGTAGATGATATGTTGTTTTTCAATAATAGTAAGTATGTGTTTCATGATTTGAAGTCTCAACTTTCAACACAATTTGACATGAAGGACTTGGGGGATATACAATATATCTTAGGAATGTAGATTATGAGAGATGGAGTGAACATAAATCTTTGGTTGATCCAAAGTAAGTATGTGAACTCTATGTTGTAGCATTTTCATATGGAAATTTGTAGACCAACGAGTGTTTTGATTTTTGTGGGAATTAAGATTTTAGTTGAGTAGTGTCCTGCAACACCCACATAGATGGAGGATATGAATTTTGTTCATTATGCTAGTGTAATTAGTAGTTTGATGCATGTTATGATATGTACTAGAACAAACATTACCAAGGTAGTGGGAGTCTTGAGTCGATTCATGTCTAATACCAGAGGTGAACTTTGGGATAAAGTGAAGAGGATCTTCAGATATTTTTGAGGTATTTTTGAATATTACATTTGTTATCATACTTATGTTTCAGGGGACCAACACTGAGTGGATGTATGGG
>JZKD02S1642005.1:52065-105519 GCA_000966675.3 Picea glauca
CTTCTGTCCTCCTGCTTGGAGAAACCTCTTCAAAACGCCGAGCAAGAGAAAATCCTTTATGTAGTGGCCTTTCAGATGGCACTAAATTATCATTGAAAGCACCAGGTAAAGACTGAAATCTTGATCTCAACATGCTCAGAGTCTGAATCTCTCCAAGTCGTCGAACAGCTCCAAAAATACCACCAGATAATGTGGAGAAAATTGCATACCATATTTGGGTATCTATGAAGTAGATCAATATTACAGGAGCCCAGAGAGATATAACTGCACCCATATTTCCTGGTACATTTGGGAATAATTCATGCCATTGGTAATGAACATCTGTTACATTCATTATGTCCTTTGTTGGTTGCACAAGAGGTTTTATTTGTATATAGTAGCTGAAAGTCAATTTGCTGATGAGTAGAAGCACCCAGAATACAGTATACTTTAAGAGTGTGAATTGACTTTCGTGCATCCCTCTTCCGATGTATATTCTTGGCTAAACATATCAAACAGTCTCATGCTGTGATAAGCTTTAAAATTGAGAATAATATCCAAGACACCCTGAATAAGATGAAGTATTGTTGCTGTAATAAATATACTCAAGGCCTGCTCAAAAAGGTCCTTCTGAAAAATATTGGAAAACCAGATCCATTCCAAGAAACAATAACCATTGCCTGCAATGCAGGAATGTAGAATGTCCACATTTGATCAAAACTTCGAAAGATGTGCCAGAATGTACGTATCTCCAAAAAGTTTTTCTTTCCAGTTCCTTTTACTGTGACCTTTATAGATGCCTTCTGGCAATGTGTCAAAGATCTTGGATTCACTGAAGTTTTGAAGAAATCACTGTCATCACGCATAGGCCAACCAAGATAAAACAATCAATTGACCAGAAATATTCATTGAGGTCATCATAGTTGCACCAAGCTGAATGGGGTGTTGTTCCATTCCTATTCTTCTTAGCTTCCTCCTAAACTATGCGGTAAAGAGGTATTATAATTTTTCTGAGAAAAGATTCTTCATCTCCACCATATGCAGGTTTGATGTTCTCTCCATATTCTCACATTCAGATGTCCAGAACTGCGTTAGTGATATCAACGTTTCCAGACCTGGCAGCTCCTCAACCGCATAACGCCTTGCCATGATTAGATATAGGAGCTTTGCAAGGCTGCGAAGCCCCGTTATTTTCTTCAAGCATAGTGATGTTAGTGCTGTCGGCAATGCTCCAACCTCCACTAGATCATCAAAAACTGCAAGATTGAGCCATTGAAGTACTGGGCAAACACCTTCACCAAATGATATTTCAGTTATTCTCGCCTTCGACAAGTCTAAGGACTTGAGTCGAAGCATGCACTTGTCAATAGAAGAGTCCAACAATGTGCGGCCTCCTTGAACCTTTTCCACACTGGAAAATCACGCTACACTGATGGGGCATTCCCAATTACCTCTTCAGCAATCCCCCCGGCCTTAATGTAAGCCTTTCGACTCTGACTCATGAGACTGGTCGTAGTGAAGGCATACAACCCCCCTTCTCAGAAATGGCATACTGCACTATAATAACGTCGCTGGTGATTGCAGACACCACCTCCCCACTAGTGGCATCGGTGTCGAAGAAGCTCACGTCTTGATTCAACATCGCCCACATGTATGCCAGTCGCATGCGAGTATTCTGTCGTTCTCCAGTATACATCCAACATAAAAACTGTGCCTCCATCTTCAGATTCATCATCAACGGAAACACCCTTCACCTTTGCCTTAATGGTCACATCCCAACCATCATAGATTCTCCTCTTAGCTTGCTAGCCAGGCGGGCCACGATATTACCAGGTCCACTTTGACAACTCTGCTTGCAGAAATGGTGCCCTTTCTGTTACCTTTGCAGTCCAATCCTATTTGTCTTATCTGCTATGTTTGCATTTTTGTACATCCAATCTATCTTCTCACGAATGAAAGACCTGTTATCAACCTTTTGTAGTAGCATACCAAGGCACCTATGTAGTAATGCAGAATGTTCGTTATCACCTACATATAATGCATACTGCTTACAAAGAGCATTTCCAAGAGAAGAAGTCCAATTCGGATCAAGGATCACATCGAGTGATTCTGCAAAGAAATGAACTATCATGTCATCCCATGTTTCCTGTTGCGAAGTTCCAGCTTTTGAATCCTCTGTGTCTTTTGGATCTTCTGTGTCACCAATATCTACCTTCATCTTTGGGATCTCATCTTCCCAAAACAATAGTACATTCTTTGAAAAAAGGGGTGCCAAATAATACAAAACCGTAAGAACGCGAGCAGCTAGTTGGTCCCTTGCAAACGACTCATGTAATAGCACAACCAAACGTGCAAAGAGTTCCTCAGCAGTTGGCAGATCTGTCTGTGATTTCATTTCTCCATCCCAGGGATAGTAATTGAAAGTAATAGCAGTCCTTATGATCAACAGTATTTGAATCCTTGGGGACACCCTCAACTGATTCGATCCGATAACGTTACCATTGGTAGCTACATTGAGTAGGCGAGTGAGGGGGAGGAGGGTTCATGGAACAATTTTTTCATGTGCATGCACGGAGCCAATCATCCCCTGCCTACAACCTAATAAATGAATGTCTTCCAGGACGCCGAAACATTATCTGAGCATGAGACACACGCACAACAACCAGGATGGATATCTGGAAGATTTGGTTTTGGCCATTCTCGCAGAAATATGTCAACNTGCACGGAGCCAATCATCCCCTACCTACAGCCCAAGAAACGAATGTCTTCTAGGACGCCGAAACATTATCTGAGCATGAGACACCCGCACAACAACCAGGATGGATATCTGGAAGATTTGGTTTTGGCCATTCTCGCAGAAATAGGTCAACCTTGGGCAACACAGTCAATTTTGATATCTATTACAACAGTTGGGACACTCTAAAAGATTTTGTTTTACTAAACGATCTAGAAAACATCATTATTGGGGGGGACCTAAATGTGACCCTAGCTGTGGTTGAGAGAAAAGGGGGCTCCATTGTGCGAGATCCAACAAGAGAATGGGTAGAATATATCATGTCAGAATGGGAGCTAGAGGATATCAAACCAACTAAAGGGAAATACACGTGGACGAATAAGAGGGTAGGACCGAGGCACATTGCAGCTAGGCTAGACAGGTTCTTAATCCAAAGCTCATTTATGCTTTTGGGGCTCACCCCCTCCTCCTCTATCCTCCCTCATAGTGTGTCAGACCACAAAACAATCATGTTAGAAGTTTCATAGGACATGAATCTCAGACCTATCCCCTTCAAATTTAGCCTAGCCTAGCTCCAATATGAAGGCTTCCAGGACCTGGTCACCAAAATCTGGAATGAAACAGTAAGAGGCTCAACCTTTTTTGTATGAGAAGAAAAACTCAGGAGGCTAAAGGTAGTGCTAATGTCTTGGGAAAAAACCCAATCTAATCCAATTGTAATTCACCAAGAAGCCCAAAACAACTCAAAAAACATCAGTTGGAAATGGATGAACAAGAAATCACCCAAGAAACTTTACATCAAGAAGACCAACTCCAGAGGAAATGGCATTAAGCCTGTAGAGAGGAGGAAAAGTACTGGCAACAAAAATCTAGAATCCTTTGGTTGGAAGTAGGAGACATAAACACTAGTTATTTCCACAAACAAGTTGAGGCAAGAAAGCAGTTCAAGAAAGTCACAGAAATCCAGGTTCAAGATTAGACAATAACAAACTTTGAAGGCATAAAAGTAGTTGCGACAGAAGCCTTTGAAACTCTCTACAAAGAAACTCAAAGGTACACAATAGACTCTATAGCCTACCCTCTCTCTCTAGTCCTGACCCTCATCCAAAATGAATTCAACAACAGTCTAACCAAGGCAGTCAATCGACAAGAAAAAAAAGAGGCGCTTGACCAAATGAACCCAGACAAGGCTTTGGGGCTTGATGGATTCACAACCAGATTCTATCAAAAAAGATGGGATATAATAAAATTAGACTTTACAAAAATGATCCGTAAATCTCATATTTGCAACAAGATAGGAGGAGGAACAAACTCGTCATTCCTAGCTCTTATTCCGAAAGAAAAAGGAGTAGTTAATTTTGGAAGGTTCTGACCAATCTCTCCTTGAAATACAAGCTACAAAATCCTCACAAAAATAATAGACAACATAATTAAAAATGTTCTCCCCACAATCATCCTGAAAAATCAAGGCGGATTTGTAAAAGGCATACACATAGTGGACAACATCATCCTAGTTCAGGAGGCCCTACACTCAAGCATTCGAAGAAAATACAAAGGTATGATCATAAAGCTCAATCTTGCCAATGCATTTGATAGAGTTAGGCATAATTTCCTGTTCAAGGTCATGGAAAATTTTGGTTTCTCCCCAACGTTTATAAATTGGATAAAAGCTTGCATTTGTTCACCTTGGATAGCCCCACTAGTGAACGGTCGGGTAACTAAGTTCTTTCAAGCCTCCAGAAGCCTTCGACAAGGCTATCCCCTTTCTTTGCTTCTATATGCCATCCAAGTCTCAGTTCTCAGCTTCCAATTGGATCATGGCCAAAATCATAACAATCTTCTGGTCCCGAGGATAGCCCCAGGGGATAAAGACATCAATCATGCCCAATTTGTGGATGACACACTGCTAATGGGAGGAGCGAGTGTGCAGACAACAAAGAAATTTAAAAAGGAGTTAGATGTTTACACAAAAATCTCTGGCAGTGTGATAAACATGACTAAAAGAAAGATCTATGGATGGAACATTATGCCAAAGGAAATGATGGATAAATCAAGAGTATTGGGAATGGAAGGCTACATCACCTGGGATGCTTTTAAATGCTTGGGAGTCCCAATATTCAAATCCAAGCCAATAGCTTCACAATGGGCCCCGATGATAGACAAGTTAAAAAACAGAATAAACTCTTGGGGATAAAATTGGCTGAACCTTGCGGGTAAAGTGGTCCTCATCAAAGCGGTGCTAGCAAGCATTCTGATCTACCAAAGCTCCATGTTACTAGCCCCGCTCTCCATGATCCAGAAATTCGAAGCGTTGTTTAGAAGATTTCTATGGGAAGGAGGGAAGTAGACAGGGAGGAAATTGCATCTAATAAGTTGGGAAAAAGTAACTAAGCCCTTCTTAGAAGGAGGCCTCCAATTTAAAAACATTAATACCCAAAATTTAGCTTTAGGATAAAAGATTCTTTGGAACCTAATCACCGGGAAACCCTCCTGGAGTAAAAGAGCACTCTGGAAAAAGTACTTTCGAGGCTCGAGGAAAAAATGCCTTGATCACCCAACTGCAGTGGAGAAAGGATCCCCTATTTTCTCTCTGTGCCAGAAGGCTCTGAAGCACTTTAGACCTTACCTCACCTGGATACCGAAAAATGGTAAGGAAATCAATGTTTGGGATGACTCAATCATGGGAGATCCACCACTAGGCTCAAGGGAAGATCTTGACCAACTTAAATAGTGGATGAGAACTTAGAATTTAAAGAGTTTGTGGGACATCTCATCCTGGGAAAACAATGAGAACAAAACGTGGCTAAGGTGGGAAGCCGCTAATAGACCCCTAGAGCTTGAAGAGGAATGGAACACCTTGAAGTACTGGCTGCAAGGGAAATCCCCCTTAAAAGAAATGAAAAAGACAAGAGAGGATGGGGAGCACAATATGGAATCTACACTATAGCAGTAGGGTATCAATATACAACAACAGTCCCTCATGTCCCACTAGACCCAACAATTTGGAAAACCATCTGGACTCCCAAGTCCATCCCAAAGATAGATATGTTTGTATGGACTATGGCACATAGAGGTACCCTAACTGGAGAAAACCTAAGAAGAAGAGGTTGGGAAGGCCCTTAAAGATGTCCTCTTTGTTCTCAAGAGGAGGAAACCATAGACCATATGTTCATAAGTTGCGTATACTCCAAGGAGGTTTGGAAGTTGTCCCTTTGACTGCCAGACACACTTGTTATACCTCAAGAGGCCACCACCATGCTCCAAAATTGGAATTCCCTTTGTCCCTTTCAGACAACAAAAAAGGGCCAACTCTCCACCCTCTGGAGAACACTCCCCAAATTCATTCTTTGGAAGATTTGGCTGAAACACAATAACAGGCTATTCAGAGAGACTACAAGTAGCCCAACCCAAGTTGCAACAAAGATAAAGGCCTATTTCAGCGAGAGTGCCCCCCACTTCTGCAAAGCAAAGAACTTAAAGCCTTTAGAGATGGAAGAGGAGCATTGGATTGAATTCTTTAAACTCTGAGATCAACAACAACAAATAGGCAAAAATTCACTCCAGGAAGCGTGGGAAATTCAAAAGGAGGATAAGGTATTCGAGGAATGGAAGAGTAAGGAAAATAATCATATTTTGTTCTTCGACGGGGCCTCCAAAGGAAATCCCAGGTTGGCAAGTGGAGGAGGGGTCCTAGTAAGCCCAACCGGACACCCAAAACTCAGATTTGCTTGGGAACTAGGAATAGAAACAAACAACATAGCATAAGATTTGGCCCTCTAGCAAGGGCTAAATCAAGCTATTATACACAACGTTCAAGATCTGGTGATAATAGGGGACTCCCGGCTCATAATTCAAGCATTGATCCTCCGTAACAAAGTAAAAAACACAAAACTCCAACACATAATGGAGAAAATCCATCTACTCCTTGGAAGCCTACGAACATATAAACTATGCCATGTCCTCTGAAATATGAATGCATCAGCATATGCAAAGGCCAACAAAGGAGCCCTCTCAAGTATTGGAACCCTTCAAATAAATGGAACCACGACCAACTTGGCACTACTGTGAGCCTGGGGAAAATCGACTAGGAGATGACAGGGATGCTAGCTGGCAAGGAATATTGTTACATGTTCGGATAGTGTACAGGGGAAAATCCAATACAACCAAAGACAAGGTGATTGTTAGAAATGAGGGATTTATCCATCATTGGGTCGTTGAAACTCCAGAAAAGGCCAAGGCTCCAGCAAGACACCCATGCTCTAACCCAGATCGCACGAATCGACTGGGTGCAATGAATCTGAAGGAATATGAAGTTAAAAGGAGAATCATGGAAGAGATTTCTCATCCCTGGAGCATATGAAGGTTAGGAATACAACCATGAAGAGGCAGAGCGACCAGAGGTAGGAAACGACCACACAGTCATAGCGACACAGAAGAAGCAAGGAAGGAGATGGTGTCTAGTTTAAGAAGAAATCCCACGACGGAGGAAAGGTTGAAATCGTTGGAAGAATACCTATAGCATCTCAAGCACCCGCTGCACAATCAAGATGAATTTCTCTAGAACCTGGACATTGATGCAGGAAGATGGCTGGAAATGCTTGAAGCAGACATCACTACAACTAAATTTGGGCTCTCAGAGGAGCTGGGGAAACTTCGCAAAGACCTCAGGGATACAAAGAAGGAATTAGAAAACAAAATCAACAAACTAGAAGAGCAAATGGAATAGTTGAACAAAAACTAGCAGCAGGAGTGGGACTTGTCCAAGAAGGGGGGTCCAAGGAATTTCGACCAGTAGTTCATAGGCCACGAAAGCATCTTTGCAAATAACTTTGCGAGGAAGGCATTTTGTAAAGAAGCCTCTGCATATGGAAAATCTATTAGCTTAAAATCTAGCACCAGGTAGGAAAGTAGAGCCTCTTGGTACTGTAACAATTTAGTCGATCTTGACTCAACTCATATGTAACAGCACCAGTGGCACCGCCACTGCTTTCCTATAATATAATTCCATTATCTGTTACTGTAAAAAAAACAATGCAATTTGTCTGCTTAAGAACTTGATCTTTCATGAAAAGAAAAAACATATCGATATCCAATACCATATTTTGTTCAAGACATGGTAGAGGATGGAAAGGTGGCATTGAAGAAAGTTGACACTTTGTAGAATGTTGCATATGCATTGACAAAACAAATGAGCATGGGTAAATTCAAGTGGTGTTGTGCGTCTATAGGCCTTATGGCCCCTATCAATTACCTCACAATTTTATGCATTCTCCCTTAGACTCTTGCAAGGTATATGACAAGTGGGAGAATGTTACGATAGTGTGTCATACACCTTGCATTTGTGTAGTAAAGAAGTAAATCAATTATCTCAATATATGTTGAGTAGTAACAAGAAATAAATGATGAGAATAACATGGAATGAATGCCTAAATGACGAGCAACAACAATTGTCCAATTAATTGATGGTGGTTTCCAATATGTAGAATTGGAAAACCATAAATGGTTTGTGGTTTTGTTATGCCTATTTATTGAGTGCTTGGGTTGGAGGTAGTGAGAGAGAGTTTTTAACTCATTGATATGATGCCAAAATTTCTCCAAAACCTTTATGTTCTTGAATACTACATTTGAGAGCACAAAGACTCTGTAATGTATTGTTACCATTTGTTTGTTGTTGAGTAATACATTGAACGTGCTTTGGAGTGTGGGATTTTTCTCCCAAAGGGTTTTCCCAATGAAATCATGTTGTTTAATGGTTGTATGTTTCTATGTTGTTTATTACTGCAACCATGTTTATTTAGTTTTTCTACACATTTTTCTCTCATTGATTAGTGTAGGAATCATGTTATTCACCTCTGCCTCCCTTCACCTATATTCCCTTCCATATCTATCATATTGTATGTAACTAGCACTAGAAACTTGTGAGCTTGAGAGATGAGTGAATTTATGGAAAACAAGAGGGATTATTACTGGGAGGAAGAGGCATGGGTGGTACAAAAGAACTAAACCTCCCTTTTGTTATTAGAGTACAAACAACATATTGATATAATTATACTATCGTAAACATAGCCAGAACCTCAACAAGATTTATAAACAACACTTTAACTACTCATACATATGAATAATAAACTACTGCTACAACAAAAAACAACATTCATGCATTGCACAGAGGAGTTTAAGTAGAAACCCCAAAGGAAATAATCATTGTCTCAAGATCATTCTTTCTTTTGAATATTTTTTTTGCATAAATCTTTACAATCAATCATTACAAAACCTCGATGAGTTTCCAAGCTAAAGAACATGGCAACTCTTCTATCTCCATTTGCATTTTCATTTGTCTCATTCAATGTTGTTGTAACTTTCCTCATGGCTGGTTAGTCTTATACTTTCATATTCTCATTAGTTTCTTCAACTACCCAAAATTTTTGTTGGTTGAAATCCTCATTCCACCTTCTACTCCATGTCCACTCATCCATGTATTCCATGATTAATTTATTGATGTGGCTCCTTTCTCTTAAACAACACTATGCCTTGTTATTTGTTTTATTCCCAACTCAGCTTCCTAATTCACTAACTTTCCATGATATACTTGTTAGCCCTTGCTCCTAGTTGTTCTTTGCACCAAGGATTGAAGTCTAAGGTAAATCCAAGACTTAGTTTTTTTATTTATGGGTCCTACCATCTCATATGTCAAACTTAAAACATGATAAAGTCCTCCAATGTAGTGTGGCTTTGTAGGATATCCCGATATCAAGTGGGTCCCATCTTAACATTTGAATATTTATGAGAAATATCCTAACATCTCAAGCATAAATTTGAATTACTAGTGTGGGTCTCACTACTAGACATTAGGCATTGAGGATTTGAACTACATTCAAGTTACATACTCTCAAAGCCTCCCAATTTTACTTCCACTCTTCAACCTCCAATATTAACTTTGACCTTTGAGGTATCTCGTCCCTTTCTACCTTTACTATAATAAACATCAACCTCTTCATCCCTAGAGTTTATCTAGCCAGCCAACCTCATTACTTGTTTGTCCTTTCTTGTATGCATCCTAAGTGTTATCCTTTCATCTTGATCTCTCAATCCTTCAAAGTATTAATTTTCCCACTGTCCTAACTAGGGTGCCATAACGGTCAACCTTAATATATTATCATTATTAAACTCCTCAAACCCTCTTAAGTGTTTAATCCTCCCTTGTGTCCTAATTTACAATGTCAAGGTGACATCACCCTCTATGGAATTATTTTCATTCAAGTGTTTTGGTGCTCAACTTGAATTCTACATGACCTTGGGCTCTCGAGACCTTTTCTCTTCCATTGACATGAATGCTACTTCTCTCCTTGATGCTCCAATATGTTATCAGACCATCGGGGTAACATAGTCTTTTATCCAAGTTTATTGCTTAGTATTGTCACTCTTATGGGTCTTCTCTTTTCAATAAGGATTCTCCTACATCCAAATCCCAAGTTAATAAATGGAACATCCTCATCCTTATGAGGTTCAATCATGTATTATAATTTTTTTCCACCATCTTCTTCTGCACTTTTTTCACTATTATTGCATTGCAACCTTCTTCATTTATTAATACGTTGTACTCTTTACTACTATTGGTCTCTACATCACTATCTCACCTTCTCTAAGCTTTGTCTTTCATGCTCATAATCCCTTCTCAGAGTTTTAGTTACCAAAATTGGGCCATGTCCCCATAGAGACATCCTCAATTGCCCTCTTTCATGCAATATACTTTGGGTACTACGCAGGTGCGTTAGTGTAGCCAATGCCCTCAATGCTTGAAACCACACAACACAACATCCTTTTACTTCTACATGTTACACCTTCACTCACTCAACTATTCAAGCAAATTCCTCTCTACTTCATCAAACAAAACTCATAGAGACTCGCCGCTCTCTTGATAATTTAAGTCTTATTCTGCAACTTCTTTGATCTGGATTGGATCATTATATAATTTGTCATCTAGCTTGGTACTTTTTGGGTGGAAAAAATTGAAGGAATCAACTTGCAGATCCATTTTAGCGGTAGGTCCAAAAAATCATTTGAAATCTTTTTGAGCCATTTTGAGGCATCAAACAATATTTTTTGGGGGTCCAAACCTACTCTAGAGGAAGATGCCATATTCTACACACTGAAACCTTTCCAACAGTGCAAGAATAACCTCAATTGCAATTTGTATGCAAAATTTATGCCTCTCACAAGTTGACCTACCATGTTTACCACCATGGTATGAGTGGATGCCACGTCTGTAATGGCCCCTAGCTTAACTAAGGAATAATACTACGTAGAAAACACATAAGAATAATTTTTTTCTACTAAATAAATTCCTATAGCTTACCAACTACTTAATCATACATATTTAACCATTATCTAAATACATCTACAACATGAGTTGAAATAACACATGAATGCAACTAATAACACATTATAACAACATATAAATCAGTCTCGCACACAAAGTTCATGCACAACAACTAAAATCCATAATGCAAGACAAAAAACAGAAAAATCACTTATTGTTTTAAAATAGTTGTGCAGCCAGCTACTTGGGATGGGCGTTCCACTCAACCATAGACTTTTTGTTCCAAATCTCAATAGAAAGTCGCCCCCGAGCTAGGGCTAACGATCCACAAAAGAGGGTGGCCTCTCACTATCCACTAATAGCTCATAAAATCTCACAACCCACTAGCATTCTCCTACAACTATCCCAATTTTCCACCATCTCTCTTCCTCTTGACCTGCCCAACCCAAGAAATGTACCCCTTCACTACTCTTATTCCATCAGGTGTCCCATTCATTTATCAAGGTGTCTCTAGCACAGGTAACCAAGAATATCACTACTGGGAAACTCAATGGAGCTCATTTCTAGGAAAACTACCAAGAAACAACAACAACAACCACTTGATTCTCTAGTGCAACTCTCACAAGAATTCACTTATCAAACAACCTGGTTCTTCTGCAATCCTGACAACTTGCTTCTTCAGTCTTCCACTCCATGAATGCTCCAGAATTCGCCCTCCATTGTTTCTCTAGCTCCAATGCTCTTCTTTCTCATTTTCTACTTGTTGTTCATGCATAAACATGTTTGTCTAAAATTGCCTCCTTGGCCATACAAAATTTTGTTTCCTCCCTTTTGCTTTCTTTCTTGACTTACACTCTCCCCTAAGATGATTGTAATTCAGCCCCATGCTCCTAATAAATCTGGGATGTGACTCCTCACACCTACCCTCTTACATGCATTCAATGATTGGGTTTTGGGAACACTCAACAACAAAATAGAAGGTTCTTTCAAAACATTAAAATCTGGAAAAAGGATTTGGGAATCAACTCATGAATAAAACCCCCTTTCTAGACCCCTCCTCTCTTATGGATTAATCATCCCCCATCTATGTCCATTTCCCCTTAGCAACTGACACCACATTTTATTTATTAAGATTAATAAATACAATTCACATATATATCACTTGGCCACAACCATACATTTTATCTACATTAAGCATTAATTAAATTGGGATTATAGCGGGGACATTACAACGTCAGCCCCCATTACTCAAAATGTGTGGGGATATCCATGTGTGGACTTTTAAAAATATTCTACAAGGTCCAAACCTTATCACTAATTGAGGATTGACGAAGTCAAATCCCTAACCCTAGACGACTATCGGGCTATGTTAAATACCAGACTACTAGGAGGAGAAAGGGTTCCATTCTTTTGGATTGTATCTTGTTCCATACATAAGAAAAACATCTAAGAGTGATATTTTGTGGGCATAAAAAAAGGAGGAGGGGGATTATGTAGTGGTCATTCAAGCCACATTGTCAAAAGGTAACTCCATAATGAGTTCCTATTCCTTTGTATGTGCATTTTATAATTGAAGCAAAGAGAGCATAGCATAAGCCTTACCTTCTAGCTGGGTTTTCTCTCGTATTGGGTTTCCTAGGTCAAATCTTGGATTCATTTGTGTGGATGGTGTGTATTTTGTGCATGTTCTTTCATTTTTGTATTTTATCTATTTCTTAAATTCAAGTCATAAGCTAGAGATAATAAACCCGGGGTCTAAGAAAATAAATCGCATAAATACAAGATTTCATATATTATAAGATCTATTGTGACGAATTGTTCCAGTGGAATATCCACAAAAGTTTACAAATAATATTGATATTAGAGCAGGTTTCTTTGGGGTATTTGTGGGAAGGTGCAGGGATCTAGGAATTAGTTTGAGAAGAAATTCGCAGAACCCAAGCCATGGCTAATGAGACTATTCAAACCCTCGAGATCTAACAGAGGAGAGATTTGTGAGGTTGGAAGAGAAAGTTGTTGGCATATCTTTCAATATGTCCATCCTCATGGAGGATCTGGAAATCAAGGTTGGACCATTCAGAGAGGATGGAGGCTCTAAATTTGAGATCAGGTTGGAAGGGAAATTAAGAGATAATGAAGACCCAAAAAAGGAGTCGAGGAAAAAACCCAAGAAAAAGCAACCCAGTTTGAGTGTCGCTAAATCTTCACAGTCCCTATTCAAGATGGAAGAAAAAGTGGACATAAATCCATACCAAGGTGAGATTGATGCATTAAAAATGAATCATTGGTTGCAACAACTAGAATTTTATTTCAACGTTCACCATATAGATAAGGAGAAAAAGATACCATTTTCCAGATTGAAGTTAGAGGGCCATGCTTTACCATGGTGGGAAATTCACATGGAGACACTTAAGTTGGAGGGTGATCCACCAGTAACTAAGTGGGAGGATTTCAAAACTCTCATTAAGTCTCGGTTCTATCCTATTGGGTATGTAGAGGACCAATGGATCCATTGACATTACTTCAAGCAAAGGTAGGTGCAAAGTGTACATGATTATACCACCGAGTTTAGAAATTTTGCCATCATGTTGGGTATCTCTCCCAAGAACCTAGATGTACTCCTCAAGTATTTGGGGGGTCTACATAGTCATGTACAAAAGAAAGTGACGCTTTTCAAGCCAAGGGTATTGGACAAGGCATGTGTATAGGCTTAGTATCTGGAAAAACATGTTAGGATAAACTTGACTCAGAGAAAGAGTCAAAGTTGTTAGGTCAACAATGGTGGTTCAAGAACATTGTATTGGTGACCCGTGGTATTGAGCTCATGGATTACAATCCTATAAAAGGTTGGTGATGCTCCATTGTAATGTGCTAAGAGTTTAATAGTGAAGCTCACTTGGCTGGGGCCAGGAGGTTGGACGACTTAATAAGGTTTGGTCAAGGAACTAATAGATCTATTAGTTGGTTTTTCCCACTTTAGGTTTGGTCAAGGAACTAATAGATCTATTAGTTGGTTTTTCCCACTTTAGGTTTTCCAAGATAAATCTTATGCATGATTTATGTGTTGTGTTGTTTCTAATTGATTATTTTATTTCTCTTGCATGTTTTTTTCCCTTTCATGTGGTATAAAAGCTTTGATGTGGTACCAGATATTTCATGTGGTATCAAAGAGAGGAAAACATGGACCCTCTCATGAGAGTGGTTTGATGATAGGAGCCATGGAGAGAGAGGAAAGGAACATGATTGAGTCTCGAGAAAGAGAATTCAATGGTAGAAAATGAAAATGCCTAGATCATAGTCATGCATGATGGTACTAGTCTTGGAGATGATAGTGCCAGTATTTTCTTGGGAGGCAAGGAAGTTGTTGAGGAAAAGATACGAAGTGATCTTACTCAAGCATTTTTAGATTCTTCTTGGCTAAAGAAAAATAGACGGGAATGTCACCCTAGGTTTATAGCCATCAAAAATAAAATCCTAACTCACAAGTATTAATTACAAGTGCTTAGGCTAGTCTTTTTCACAAATAANTGCACGGAGCCAATCATCCCCTACCTACAGCCCAAGAAACGAATGTCTTCTAGGACGCCGAAACATTATCTGAGCATGAGACACCCGCACAACAACCAGGATGGATATCTGGAAGATTTGGTTTTGGCCATTCTCGCAGAAATAGGTCAACCTTGGGCAACACAGTCAATTTTGATATCTATTACAACAGTTGGGACACTCTAAAAGATTTTGTTTTACTAAACGATCTAGAAAACATCATTATTGGGGGGGACCTAAATGTGACCCTAGCTGTGGTTGAGAGAAAAGGGGGCTCCATTGTGCGAGATCCAACAAGAGAATGGGTAGAATATATCATGTCAGAATGGGAGCTAGAGGATATCAAACCAACTAAAGGGAAATACACGTGGACGAATAAGAGGGTAGGACCGAGGCACATTGCAGCTAGGCTAGACAGGTTCTTAATCCAAAGCTCATTTATGCTTTTGGGGCTCACCCCCTCCTCCTCTATCCTCCCTCATAGTGTGTCAGACCACAAAACAATCATGTTAGAAGTTTCATAGGACATGAATCTCAGACCTATCCCCTTCAAATTTAGCCTAGCCTAGCTCCAATATGAAGGCTTCCAGGACCTGGTCACCAAAATCTGGAATGAAACAGTAAGAGGCTCAGCCTTTTTTGTATGAGAAGAAAAACTCAGGAGGCTAAAGGTAGTGCTAATGTCTTGGGAAAAAACCCAATCTAATCTAATTGTAATTCACCAAGAAGCCCAAAACAACTCAAAAAACATCAGTTGGAAATGGATGAACAAGAAATCACCTAAGAAACTTTACATCAAGAATACCAACTCCAGAGGAAATGGCATTAAGCCTGTAGAGAGGAGGAAAAGTACTGGCAACAAAAATCTAGAAGCCTTTGGTTGGAAGTAGGAGACATAAACACTAGTTATTTCCACAAACAAGCTGAGGCAAGAAAGCAGTTCAAGAAAGTCACAGAAATCCAGGTTCAAGATTAGACAATAACAAACTTTGAAGGCATAAAAGTAGTTGCGGCAGAAGCCTTTGAAACTCTCTACAAAGAAACTCAAAGGTACACAATAGACTCTATAGCCTACCCTCTCTCTCTAGTCCCGACCCTCATCCAAAATGAATTCAACAACAGTCTAACCAAGGCAGTCAATCGACAAGAAAAAAAAGAGGCGCTTGACCAAATGAACCCAGACAAGGCTCTGGGGCTTGATGGCTTCACAACCAGATTCTATCAAAAAAGATGGGATATAATAAAATTAGACTTTACAAAAATGATCCGTAAATATCATATTTGCAACAAGATAGGAGGAGGAACAAACTCGTCATTCCTGGCTCTTATTCCGAAAGAAAAAGGAGTAGTTAATTTTGGAAGGTTCCGACCAATCTCTCTTTGAAATACAAGCTACAAAATCCTCACAAAAATAATAGACAACATAATTAAAAATGTTCTCCCCACAATCATCCTGAAAAATCAAGGCGGATTTGTAAAAGGCATACACATAGTGGACAACATCATCCTAGTTCAGGAGGCCCTACACTCAAGCATTCGAAGAAAATACAAAGGTATGATCATAAAGCTCAATCTTGCCAATGCATTTGATAGAGTTAGGCATAATTTCCTGTTCAAGGTCATGGAAAATTTTGGTTTCTCCCCAACGTTTATAAATTGGATAAAAGCTTGCATTTGTTCACCTTGGATAGCCCCACTAGTGAACGGTCGGGTAACTAAGTTCTTTCAAGCCTCCAGAAGCCTTCGACAAGGCTATCCCCTTTCTTTGCTTCTATATGCCATCCAAGTCTCAGTTCTCAGCTTCCAATTGGATCATGGCCAAAATCATAACAATCTTCTGGTCCCGAGGATAGCCCCAGGGGATAAAGACATCAATCATGCCCAATTTGTGGATGACACACTGCTAATGGGAGGAGCGAGTGTGCAGACAACAAAGAAATTTAAAAAGGAGTTAGATGTTTACACAAAAATCTCTGGCAGTGTGATAAACATGACTAAAAGAAAGATCTATGGATGGAACATTATGCCAAAGGAAATGATGGATAAATCAAGAGTATTGGGAATGGAAGGCTACATCACCTGGGATGCTTTTAAATGCTTGGGAGTCCCAATATTCAAATCCAAGCCAATAGCTTCACAATGGGCCCCGATGATAGACAAGTTAAAAAACAGAATAAACTCTTGGGGATAAAATTGGCTGAACCTTGCGGGTAAAGTGGTCCTCATCAAAGCGGTGCTAGCAAGCATTCTGATCTACCAAAGCTCCATGTTACTAGCCCCGCTCTCCATGATCCAGAAATTCGAAGCGTTGTTTAGAAGATTTCTATGGGAAGGAGGGAAGTAGACAGGGAGGAAATTGCATCTAATAAGTTGGGAAAAAGTAACTAAGCCCTTCTTAGAAGGAGGCCTCCAATTTAAAAACATTAATACCCAAAATTTAGCTTTAGGATAAAAGATTCTTTGGAACCTAATCACCGGGAAACCCTCCTGGAGTAAAAGAGCACTCTGGAAAAAGTACTTTCGAGGCTCGAGGAAAAAATGCCTTGATCACCCAACTGCAGTGGAGAAAGGATCCCCTATTTTCTCTCTGTGCCAGAAGGCTCTGAAGCACTTTAGACCTTACCTCACCTGGATACCGAAAAATGGTAAGGAAATCAATGTTTGGGATGACTCAATCATGGGAGATCCACCACTAGGCTCAAGGGAAGATCTTGACCAACTTAAATAGTGGATGAGAACTTAGAATTTAAAGAGTTTGTGGGACATCTCATCCTGGGAAAACAATGAGAACAAAACGTGGCTAAGGTGGGAAGCCGCTAATAGACCCCTAGAGCTTGAAGAGGAATGGAACACCTTGAAGTACTGGCTGCAAGGGAAATCCCCCTTAAAAGAAATGAAAAAGACAAGAGAGGATGGGGAGCACAATATGGAATCTACACTATAGCAGTAGGGTATCAATATACAACAACAGTCCCTCATGTCCCACTAGACCCAACAATTTGGAAAACCATCTGGACTCCCAAGTCCATCCCAAAGATAGATATGTTTGTATGGACTATGGCACATAGAGGTACCCTAACTGGAGAAAACCTAAGAAGAAGAGGTTGGGAAGGCCCTTAAAGATGTCCTCTTTGTTCTCAAGAGGAGGAAACCATAGACCATATGTTCATAAGTTGCGTATACTCCAAGGAGGTTTGGAAGTTGTCCCTTTGACTGCCAGACACACTTGTTATACCTCAAGAGGCCACCACCATGCTCCAAAATTGGAATTCCCTTTGTCCCTTTCAGACAACAAAAAAGGGCCAACTCTCCACCCTCTGGAGAACACTCCCCAAATTCATTCTTTGGAAGATTTGGCTGAAACACAATAACAGGCTATTCAGAGAGACTACAAGTAGCCCAACCCAAGTTGCAACAAAGATAAAGGCCTATTTCAGCGAGAGTGCCCCCCACTTCTGCAAAGCAAAGAACTTAAAGCCTTTAGAGATGGAAGAGGAGCATTGGATTGAATTCTTTAAACTCTGAGATCAACAACAACAAATAGGCAAAAATTCACTCCAGGAAGCGTGGGAAATTCAAAAGGAGGATAAGGTATTCGAGGAATGGAAGAGTAAGGAAAATAATCATATTTTGTTCTTCGACGGGGCCTCCAAAGGAAATCCCAGGTTGGCAAGTGGAGGAGGGGTCCTAGTAAGCCCAACCGGACACCCAAAACTCAGATTTGCTTGGGAACTAGGAATAGAAACAAACAACATAGCATAAGATTTGGCCCTCTAGCAAGGGCTAAATCAAGCTATTATACACAACGTTCAAGATCTGGTGATAATAGGGGACTCCCGGCTCATAATTCAAGCATTGATCCTCCGTAACAAAGTAAAAAACACAAAACTCCAACACATAATGGAGAAAATCCATCTACTCCTTGGAAGCCTACGAACATATAAACTATGCCATGTCCTCTGAAATATGAATGCATCAGCATATGCAAAGGCCAACAAAGGAGCCCTCTCAAGTATTGGAACCCTTCAAATAAATGGAACCACGACCAACTTGGCACTACTGTGAGCCTGGGGAAAATCGACTAGGAGATGACAGGGATGCTAGCTGGCAAGGAATATTGTTACATGTTCGGATAGTGTACAGGGGAAAATCCAATACAACCAAAGACAAGGTGATTGTTAGAAATGAGGGATTTATCCATCATTGGGTCGTTGAAACTCCAGAAAAGGCCAAGGCTCCAGCAAGACACCCATGCTCTAACCCAGATCGCACGAATCGACTGGGTGCAATGAATCTGAAGGAATATGAAGTTAAAAGGAGAATCATGGAAGAGATTTCTCATCCCTGGAGCATATGAAGGTTAGGAATACAACCATGAAGAGGCAGAGCGACCAGAGGTAGGAAACGACCACACAGTCATAGCGACACAGAAGAAGCAAGGAAGGAGATGGTGTCTAGTTTAAGAAGAAATCCCACGACGGAGGAAAGGTTGAAATCGTTGGAAGAATACCTATAGCATCTCAAGCACCCGCTGCACAATCAAGATGAATTTCTCTAGAACCTGGACATTGATGCAGGAAGATGGCTGGAAATGCTTGAAGCAGACATCACTACAACTAAATTTGGGCTCTCAGAGGAGCTGGGGAAACTTCGCAAAGACCTCAGGGATACAAAGAAGGAATTAGAAAACAAAATCAACAAACTAGAAGAGCAAATGGAATAGTTGAACAAAAACTAGCAGCAGGAGTGGGACTTGTCCAAGAAGGGGGGTCCAAGGAATTTCGACCAGTAGTTCATAGGCCACGAAAGCATCTTTGCAAATAACTTTGCGAGGAAGGCATTTTGTAAAGAAGCCTCTGCATATGGAAAATCTATTAGCTTAAAATCTAGCACCAGGTAGGAAAGTAGAGCCTCTTGGTACTGTAACAATTTAGTCGATCTTGACTCAACTCATATGTAACAGCACCAGTGGCACCGCCACTGCTTTCCTATAATATAATTCCATTATCTGTTACTGTAAAAAAAACAATGCAATTTGTCTGCTTAAGAACTTGATCTTTCATGAAAAGAAAAAACATATCGATATCCAATACCATATTTTGTTCAAGACATGGTAGAGGATGGAAAGGTGGCATTGAAGAAAGTTGACACTTTGTAGAATGTTGCATATGCATTGACAAAACAAATGAGCATGGGTAAATTCAAGTGGTGTTGTGCGTCTATAGGCCTTATGGCCCCTATCAATTACCTCACAATTTTATGCATTCTCCCTTAGACTCTTGCAAGGTATATGACAAGTGGGAGAATGTTACGATAGTGTGTCATACACCTTGCATTTGTGTAGTAAAGAAGTAAATCAATTATCTCAATATATGTTGAGTAGTAACAAGAAATAAATGATGAGAATAACATGGAATGAATGCCTAAATGACGAGCAACAACAATTGTCCAATTAATTGATGGTGGTTTCCAATATGTAGAATTGGAAAACCATAAATGGTTTGTGGTTTTGTTATGCCTATTTATTGAGTGCTTGGGTTGGAGGTAGTGAGAGAGAGTTTTTAACTCATTGATATGATGCCAAAATTTCTCCAAAACCTTTATGTTCTTGAATACTACATTTGAGAGCACAAAGACTCTGTAATGTATTGTTACCATTTGTTTGTTGTTGAGTAATACATTGAACGTGCTTTGGAGTGTGGGATTTTTCTCCCAAAGGGTTTTCCCAATGAAATCATGTTGTTTAATGGTTGTATGTTTCTATGTTGTTTATTACTGCAACCATGTTTATTTAGTTTTTCTACACATTTTTCTCTCATTGATTAGTGTAGGAATCATGTTATTCACCTCTGCCTCCCTTCACCTATATTCCCTTCCATATCTATCATATTGTATGTAACTAGCACTAGAAACTTGTGAGCTTGAGAGATGAGTGAATTTATGGAAAACAAGAGGGATTATTACTGGGAGGAAGAGGCATGGGTGGTACAAAAGAACTAAACCTCCCTTTTGTTATTAGAGTACAAACAACATATTGATATAATTATACTATCGTAAACATAGCCAGAACCTCAACAAGATTTATAAACAACACTTTAACTACTCATACATATGAATAATAAACTACTGCTACAACAAAAAACAACATTCATGCATTGCACAGAGGAGTTTAAGTAGAAACCCCAAAGGAAATAATCATTGTCTCAAGATCATTCTTTCTTTTGAATATTTTTTTTGCATAAATCTTTACAATCAATCATTACAAAACCTCGATGAGTTTCCAAGCTAAAGAACATGGCAACTCTTCTATCTCCATTTGCATTTTCATTTGTCTCATTCAATGTTGTTGTAACTTTCCTCATGGCTGGTTAGTCTTATACTTTCATATTCTCATTAGTTTCTTCAACTACCCAAAATTTTTGTTGGTTGAAATCCTCATTCCACCTTCTACTCCATGTCCACTCATCCATGTATTCCATGATTAATTTATTGATGTGGCTCCTTTCTCTTAAACAACACTATGCCTTGTTATTTGTTTTATTCCCAACTCAGCTTCCTAATTCACTAACTTTCCATGATATACTTGTTAGCCCTTGCTCCTAGTTGTTCTTTGCACCAAGGATTGAAGTCTAAGGTAAATCCAAGACTTAGTTTTTTTATTTATGGGTCCTACCATCTCATATGTCAAACTTAAAACATGATAAAGTCCTCCAATGTAGTGTGGCTTTGTAGGATATCCCGATATCAAGTGGGTCCCATCTTAACATTTGAATATTTATGAGAAATATCCTAACATCTCAAGCATAAATTTGAATTACTAGTGTGGGTCTCACTACTAGACATTAGGCATTGAGGATTTGAACTACATTCAAGTTACATACTCTCAAAGCCTCCCAATTTTACTTCCACTCTTCAACCTCCAATATTAACTTTGACCTTTGAGGTATCTCGTCCCTTTCTACCTTTACTATAATAAACATCAACCTCTTCATCCCTAGAGTTTATCTAGCCAGCCAACCTCATTACTTGTTTGTCCTTTCTTGTATGCATCCTAAGTGTTATCCTTTCATCTTGATCTCTCAATCCTTCAAAGTATTAATTTTCCCACTGTCCTAACTAGGGTGCCATAACGGTCAACCTTAATATATTATCATTATTAAACTCCTCAAACCCTCTTAAGTGTTTAATCCTCCCTTGTGTCCTAATTTACAATGTCAAGGTGACATCACCCTCTATGGAATTATTTTCATTCAAGTGTTTTGGTGCTCAACTTGAATTCTACATGACCTTGGGCTCTCGAGACCTTTTCTCTTCCATTGACATGAATGCTACTTCTCTCCTTGATGCTCCAATATGTTATCAGACCATCGGGGTAACATAGTCTTTTATCCAAGTTTATTGCTTAGTATTGTCACTCTTATGGGTCTTCTCTTTTCAATAAGGATTCTCCTACATCCAAATCCCAAGTTAATAAATGGAACATCCTCATCCTTATGAGGTTCAATCATGTATTATAATTTTTTTCCACCATCTTCTTCTGCACTTTTTTCACTATTATTGCATTGCAACCTTCTTCATTTATTAATACGTTGTACTCTTTACTACTATTGGTCTCTACATCACTATCTCACCTTCTCTAAGCTTTGTCTTTCATGCTCATAATCCCTTCTCAGAGTTTTAGTTACCAAAATTGGGCCATGTCCCCATAGAGACATCCTCAATTGCCCTCTTTCATGCAATATACTTTGGGTACTACGCAGGTGCGTTAGTGTAGCCAATGCCCTCAATGCTTGAAACCACACAACACAACATCCTTTTACTTCTACATGTTACACCTTCACTCACTCAACTATTCAAGCAAATTCCTCTCTACTTCATCAAACAAAACTCATAGAGACTCGCCGCTCTCTTGATAATTTAAGTCTTATTCTGCAACTTCTTTGATCTGGATTGGATCATTATATAATTTGTCATCTAGCTTGGTACTTTTTGGGTGGAAAAAATTGAAGGAATCAACTTGCAGATCCATTTTAGCGGTAGGTCCAAAAAATCATTTGAAATCTTTTTGAGCCATTTTGAGGCATCAAACAATATTTTTTGGGGGTCCAAACCTACTCTAGAGGAAGATGCCATATTCTACACACTGAAACCTTTCCAACAGTGCAAGAATAACCTCAATTGCAATTTGTATGCAAAATTTATGCCTCTCACAAGTTGACCTACCATGTTTACCACCATGGTATGAGTGGATGCCACGTCTGTAATGGCCCCTAGCTTAACTAAGGAATAATACTACGTAGAAAACACATAAGAATAATTTTTTTCTACTAAATAAATTCCTATAGCTTACCAACTACTTAATCATACATATTTAACCATTATCTAAATACATCTACAACATGAGTTGAAATAACACATGAATGCAACTAATAACACATTATAACAACATATAAATCAGTCTCGCACACAAAGTTCATGCACAACAACTAAAATCCATAATGCAAGACAAAAAACAGAAAAATCACTTATTGTTTTAAAATAGTTGTGCAGCCAGCTACTTGGGATGGGCGTTCCACTCAACCATAGACTTTTTGTTCCAAATCTCAATAGAAAGTCGCCCCCGAGCTAGGGCTAACGATCCACAAAAGAGGGTGGCCTCTCACTATCCACTAATAGCTCATAAAATCTCACAACCCACTAGCATTCTCCTACAACTATCCCAATTTTCCACCATCTCTCTTCCTCTTGACCTGCCCAACCCAAGAAATGTACCCCTTCACTACTCTTATTCCATCAGGTGTCCCATTCATTTATCAAGGTGTCTCTAGCACAGGTAACCAAGAATATCACTACTGGGAAACTCAATGGAGCTCATTTCTAGGAAAACTACCAAGAAACAACAACAACAACCACTTGATTCTCTAGTGCAACTCTCACAAGAATTCACTTATCAAACAACCTGGTTCTTCTGCAATCCTGACAACTTGCTTCTTCAGTCTTCCACTCCATGAATGCTCCAGAATTCGCCCTCCATTGTTTCTCTAGCTCCAATGCTCTTCTTTCTCATTTTCTACTTGTTGTTCATGCATAAACATGTTTGTCTAAAATTGCCTCCTTGGCCATACAAAATTTTGTTTCCTCCCTTTTGCTTTCTTTCTTGACTTACACTCTCCCCTAAGATGATTGTAATTCAGCCCCATGCTCCTAATAAATCTGGGATGTGACTCCTCACACCTACCCTCTTACATGCATTCAATGATTGGGTTTTGGGAACACTCAACAACAAAATAGAAGGTTCTTTCAAAACATTAAAATCTGGAAAAAGGATTTGGGAATCAACTCATGAATAAAACCCCCTTTCTAGACCCCTCCTCTCTTATGGATTAATCATCCCCCATCTATGTCCATTTCCCCTTAGCAACTGACACCACATTTTATTTATTAAGATTAATAAATACAATTCACATATATATCACTTGGCCACAACCATACATTTTATCTACATTAAGCATTAATTAAATTGGGATTATAGCGGGGACATTACAACGTCAGCCCCCATTACTCAAAATGTGTGGGGATATCCATGTGTGGACTTTTAAAAATATTCTACAAGGTCCAAACCTTATCACTAATTGAGGATTGACGAAGTCAAATCCCTAACCCTAGACGACTATCGGGCTATGTTAAATACCAGACTACTAGGAGGAGAAAGGGTTCCATTCTTTTGGATTGTATCTTGTTCCATACATAAGAAAAACATCTAAGAGTGATATTTTGTGGGCATAAAAAAAGGAGGAGGGGGATTATGTAGTGGTCATTCAAGCCACATTGTCAAAAGGTAACTCCATAATGAGTTCCTATTCCTTTGTATGTGCATTTTATAATTGAAGCAAAGAGAGCATAGCATAAGCCTTACCTTCTAGCTGGGTTTTCTCTCGTATTGGGTTTCCTAGGTCAAATCTTGGATTCATTTGTGTGGATGGTGTGTATTTTGTGCATGTTCTTTCATTTTTGTATTTTATCTATTTCTTAAATTCAAGTCATAAGCTAGAGATAATAAACCCGGGGTCTAAGAAAATAAATCGCATAAATACAAGATTTCATATATTATAAGATCTATTGTGACGAATTGTTCCAGTGGAATATCCACAAAAGTTTACAAATAATATTGATATTAGAGCAGGTTTCTTTGGGGTATTTGTGGGAAGGTGCAGGGATCTAGGAATTAGTTTGAGAAGAAATTCGCAGAACCCAAGCCATGGCTAATGAGACTATTCAAACCCTCGAGATCTAACAGAGGAGAGATTTGTGAGGTTGGAAGAGAAAGTTGTTGGCATATCTTTCAATATGTCCATCCTCATGGAGGATCTGGAAATCAAGGTTGGACCATTCAGAGAGGATGGAGGCTCTAAATTTGAGATCAGGTTGGAAGGGAAATTAAGAGATAATGAAGACCCAAAAAAGGAGTCGAGGAAAAAACCCAAGAAAAAGCAACCCAGTTTGAGTGTCGCTAAATCTTCACAGTCCCTATTCAAGATGGAAGAAAAAGTGGACATAAATCCATACCAAGGTGAGATTGATGCATTAAAAATGAATCATTGGTTGCAACAACTAGAATTTTATTTCAACGTTCACCATATAGATAAGGAGAAAAAGATACCATTTTCCAGATTGAAGTTAGAGGGCCATGCTTTACCATGGTGGGAAATTCACATGGAGACACTTAAGTTGGAGGGTGATCCACCAGTAACTAAGTGGGAGGATTTCAAAACTCTCATTAAGTCTCGGTTCTATCCTATTGGGTATGTAGAGGACCAATGGATCCATTGACATTACTTCAAGCAAAGGTAGGTGCAAAGTGTACATGATTATACCACCGAGTTTAGAAATTTTGCCATCATGTTGGGTATCTCTCCCAAGAACCTAGATGTACTCCTCAAGTATTTGGGGGGTCTACATAGTCATGTACAAAAGAAAGTGACGCTTTTCAAGCCAAGGGTATTGGACAAGGCATGTGTATAGGCTTAGTATCTGGAAAAACATGTTAGGATAAACTTGACTCAGAGAAAGAGTCAAAGTTGTTAGGTCAACAATGGTGGTTCAAGAACATTGTATTGGTGACCCGTGGTATTGAGCTCATGGATTACAATCCTATAAAAGGTTGGTGATGCTCCATTGTAATGTGCTAAGAGTTTAATAGTGAAGCTCACTTGGCTGGGGCCAGGAGGTTGGACGACTTAATAAGGTTTGGTCAAGGAACTAATAGATCTATTAGTTGGTTTTTCCCACTTTAGGTTTGGTCAAGGAACTAATAGATCTATTAGTTGGTTTTTCCCACTTTAGGTTTTCCAAGATAAATCTTATGCATGATTTATGTGTTGTGTTGTTTCTAATTGATTATTTTATTTCTCTTGCATGTTTTTTTCCCTTTCATGTGGTATAAAAGCTTTGATGTGGTACCAGATATTTCATGTGGTATCAAAGAGAGGAAAACATGGACCCTCTCATGAGAGTGGTTTGATGATAGGAGCCATGGAGAGAGAGGAAAGGAACATGATTGAGTCTCGAGAAAGAGAATTCAATGGTAGAAAATGAAAATGCCTAGATCATAGTCATGCATGATGGTACTAGTCTTGGAGATGATAGTGCCAGTATTTTCTTGGGAGGCAAGGAAGTTGTTGAGGAAAAGATACGAAGTGATCTTACTCAAGCATTTTTAGATTCTTCTTGGCTAAAGAAAAATAGACGGGAATGTCACCCTAGGTTTATAGCCATCAAAAATAAAATCCTAACTCACAAGTATTAATTACAAGTGCTTAGGCTAGTCTTTTTCACAAATAAAAGCTTGCCGGAAAATTCATTTTAATATGATTTTCTGAATATAATAATTATTGAAAACAAGTGTAGAGACAGAAGTAAGACACCGATATGATAATCAAGATAGATGAGACATAAAGCAATCCTTTATTTCATTCAAATTCACCAAAAGGTCATTTTAGTTACAACATCTCATACAAAAATTTCGGACCAAAGTCAAACTTAGACATCTTCGATGGAACATACAAAAGGACCTTTGACATAAAATTGAAGCTAAACTCTAAAAGTTGGATCAGCTTGCCACAGATTTCTGCCCACTCGACTCTGCACAAAATCCTTTGTCAGTCATGAAAACTAATTCACATACAAACAAGTCTACACAGACTATCAAAGATAGATCAACACCTCTGAAAAACAAGGGTCTGAATGATGTAATTCAACCCTTAATGTTACTATCTACAATAAGACCTTGCTATCATAAAAGAGAATTATGCTCGTGATAAATTAAGGAATGAATGAAAACTGAACTATCTCAACATAAACTCAAAGATCAAATCTTAGTATGCTTCTCCTTCTATCCTCCTCTTGTTCCTCCCTTTTTCCTTTAAGCAAATCAAAATTGGTTGAGGTAGTTGAACCACCTCATTAGTTAAGTTAACTAAAGACTCAAACAACTTTTTAGTTAGGGGGAAAAGTAATAATCATAATAAGGGTTTTAAATAAATAATAACTAGCAGGTGGGACCCCTTGTGACTCTCATTTACCTCTTAACAATTATAACATAACTAGTCAATTAAACAAGAACATCTCTCCTTGTGACTCCCATCATCACATGAACATTTGACAATTTATCTCATTTATATTTGACATTGTTTTCAAAAATGTTTTACTCATATATCCAAAAATAAAACATGTTGTCCAAAAACTTCTGAAGTCAACTGTCATCAACAATATATAAAATAAAAACTCAAAAGCCATATTTCCCACTCTGAGATGCAATCTTTCCTTGATTGCCACTGTCACCCTTTGATTTTCGGGAATTTTCCTTTGGCCATGTTGAGCCTTTAGGCCTAATCTCGTTGATGACGTGAGAACAATCATCCCTCAAATGCATTCGGGAAGACACGGATTTGTCAGAGCCATTTGAGAGCGAGGAAGGGGAAACAATGGATTTTCCTTTCTCAAGGGCATGGTGGGCCTCAGTTTTCAACCTTTTGCTAGCATCTCAGGACTGAACTAGTGAGTGAATGGGTGCAATTTGGACAATCAGCTTAATAGGCGGGGGAGTAGTTAAGGACAAATTGGGCCAACCATGATATTGGGAGACTGTCAGGTGGACAATCTCTTGCCATCCGTTGTTTTCAGGAACCTCGGGTTGCAATAAGACATGAGGGGGCATGAGAATACTAGGGGCTTGCCCAATCCTTGCACAATCCAATTGAAAAATCTGGCTTGAAACAACTGGCCTAACTCTTGTGAGTCAACATCAAAGTGTATAGAGAACCTTTTCCTTCTTGGGCCTCTGTTCTAGTTACCTCTCCCTCGGTTGCCTCTGCCATGGCTACCTCGGCTGAAAAAGATCATTTCTGCATGCATGATTGATTATAAAATAGTCCTTTTAACAACCATACATGATAACTCTTTAAAAATATGAAATAGATTTTGGCTCAACAACATATCAGGCTCATGCAATCCAATCCACATAAATTGTTTAAGTGTTGTCGATGAGAAGGGGGTGAACAAAAGGTCCTGGGATATGTGAGGGGTTTGTATTTAGTGAAAAATGATAAAATGAGGGGGAAAAGAAACATGGTTACTGCTCAAAGACCACAACAATCAACTGTAATGCAAACCAAAGAAAACATCATTGTCATCCAACCAAGAAAATGTGACTCTAAAATGCTTCGATACAGAAGTCTTCTTGACTGCAATTAAATTTTAGAACAGGGAGTGAAAAATGAATGTGGGAAGGTGAGGGGGTTGTAATTAGCGGAAAGAAAAAAAAATGGTAGGGAAAGGGAGCGATTATTGTTCATAAAATTAATTAAGTGATCCATAACACCATTCTGCAAAATGAAACACACCAACCAAATGACCACTAAGACCCAAAACAATTACTGTGCATAGTTCAAGCAATCATGTGCATTAACTTCCTCCCTGCTTGTAATCAAATATCAAACACAGTGTCATCAAACAATACAGTATGTAGTCCACAACAACATGTAGGGGAGCTCTATTCATCTCACTTATCCATTTAATATTTTAAAACACTTCCCACATGAATAAACATTAAACCATTCTGTTAAACATCAAAATCAACCACTGCCCATGAATTATTTCAATCATCAAATAAAAACTCAAAGGTCGTGCTCGATTTTGTGTTTTAATTCATTTAATAATTGAATTGCAATGAGGTTATACTGTCATAGACCCTGTGTTTTTTTCTTCTATGAAACATGATATTTATCAACGGACAACCACATACAATCATCAATATTTTAAATGCAAGATCTTGACTTGCCATTTAAACTCGTAAAAAACCATTACCATTCAACACATACTATGTTGTGGAATACACAAACATCCGACAAAACACAAGAGTATTCCATGAATATACAAGTTCAATTACTTTGAATCCAAACATCCACAATGCTGGGCTATCAATCCAATACAACGAGACATCAACAACATGCCCAATCTCACTACACAAGTCGATCAAATTGCAACAAAGCCATGCTTAAAAACCCGTGACCTTTTCTAATGGCTTAATCAAATAATATCAATAACAAGTATGATGGATAACCATGCCATAATTACCATGATGCAACATTTCCATTTTCCAATTTTAAAATGCACAGTCACAACATCATTAACTCAACCTATCGTGTCGATCTATCAATCCAATACAAGGAGGTAGCAATAATATTGCTCAAATCAATCAAACTGAAACAAAACCATACTGTGTAAAAACTTGAGCTTATCCTTGATGACACAATCAAATAACCATAACATATATAGTGGATGGAAATTCAATAGTCATCCTGGTTACAATAACCATTTGGCCATTAAAAACACATAGTCACAGTAATCATTGACTCATGGTGTAGGAACGTCGCACATACCAATGCATCACGCACAAAACATCATTAATCAATTGTAAACTAATGCTGAGTTAACATTCTGATAACTTCAATGCAAAAGACAATGACTATGTATCAACCCCATTCCTTAATCAACCAATTTCAATGCCGAGTTTATCAATTAGACTGTCATAATAACCAATTGCAGTGACTAAGTACTAATAAGTAAAACACCGTAAGGATAATCAACATAGATGAGTTAACAATAGAACATTATCGACACTGCATCACCAATTCATAACCATCGACCATGTATTCAACATGACATAATGGGTTTCCTTTATCAAAACTGAGCTTGGAGTAATCAAGGATTGGCCCTATGGACCAACACAGGGAGACATGGAGGCGCCCCCCAACATCAGGTGAGAACCTCTGAGACCAATGGTGCACGCACAGGCTATACCACAAATGGCTTCACAGACATGGTGACAATTCCTGTGATAGAGGAGGCTATGAACAGAGGAGGAAGGCTCCATTTGGCCTTGTAACTATACTTAGCACATGTAGGGTATAACCCTCATGTCTCTCCCCGTCAACTAACTAACAATGTTGAGGTGAATCGAAGCCGAGAAGAAGCAATATGACCCACTGCGTGACCATTGGTAGCATGAAATAACCCAATACCCAAGTGAATAATGTGAAGTGACACAGGGAGTTTTAAACCCATTAAACCCCATAAAAGACAAGACCGGGCATGGTGATACAATGCATGAAGGCAGTCGTCCAGTCTAGACCAAATGAAACCCTCCACTAAATCGAAAAGGATGACAGAGAGCCTTTATGTCTGCTAACACTCAAAATGACCCAATACACTGTAACTTCAGACATTATCGCAGAGAAAGCCACCAACGATTCATTCCAGAAAAATCACAATTTTACACAGTTGCCATACTTAAGGAAAGCATAACCCATACATCCGAGCCAATCTCTATTTCATAACCAGAGCAGACTCATGGATGGAAAAAAAAAACACATACCTGTAATCAAAAGAACCTTAAACGTGAATTGGCTGAGCGGTTCTCCCTCTGCTTGAAAGTCGGAGCATAACCATAAAAAACATAGTTGAACAATAACTCGATTAGGGTGGTGTCCAGTGGAAGGAGTAAGGGTGACGTGTAGTAAATGCACATCGCCTCCATCCCCAGTCCATTAATTCCTTAGTACATGCCAACAAGCTTCCCATTAACTCAATTAATTAAACCATGTATCAAAACCATCACCCACTAAAACCAATAGCGCGACCCATATCAAACTTATGCCATAACATAAGTCACCACTTCATATAACTCAATCAAATCACATAACTATTAGCTTATTTCTAGGGTTAACAACGACCATTTAAATTTCAATGCATGTAGAGTAGTATATAGCATAGTTTAATTCCTTCCCTTTGCATTTGTTTATATTGCTTTTACCTTTTTCCAACTGCTCTTCAATATTGTTACTAACATGTCTGTTGTGCAGGTGTCAAAGTAACGAGTCCAGGAACAAATAGAAATAGTAGCAATGGATAACATAGGAAATTGTAACATGTGATTAAAGCTCAGAACAAAACATAACATGCCTTACCCAATGTTGAAACAAAGCTTAAATTATTCTTTCCTAAGGTCTAGATTTTTATTTTTAAGGTTTCGNTTGAAATACAAGCTACAAAATCCTCACAAAAATAATAGACAACATAATTAAAAATGTTCTCCCCACAATCATCCTGAAAAATCAAGGCGGATTTGTAAAAGGCATACACATAGTGGACAACATCATCCTAGTTCAGGAGGCCCTACACTCAAGCATTCGAAGAAAATACAAAGGTATGATCATAAAGCTCAATCTTGCCAATGCATTTGATAGAGTTAGGCATAATTTCCTGTTCAAGGTCATGGAAAATTTTGGTTTCTCCCCAACGTTTATAAATTGGATAAAAGCTTGCATTTGTTCACCTTGGATAGCCCCACTAGTGAACGGTCGGGTAACTAAGTTCTTTCAAGCCTCCAGAAGCCTTCGACAAGGCTATCCCCTTTCTTTGCTTCTATATGCCATCCAAGTCTCAGTTCTCAGCTTCCAATTGGATCATGGCCAAAATCATAACAATCTTCTGGTCCCGAGGATAGCCCCAGGGGATAAAGACATCAATCATGCCCAATTTGTGGATGACACACTGCTAATGGGAGGAGCGAGTGTGCAGACAACAAAGAAATTTAAAAAGGAGTTAGATGTTTACACAAAAATCTCTGGCAGTGTGATAAACATGACTAAAAGAAAGATCTATGGATGGAACATTATGCCAAAGGAAATGATGGATAAATCAAGAGTATTGGGAATGGAAGGCTACATCACCTGGGATGCTTTTAAATGCTTGGGAGTCCCAATATTCAAATCCAAGCCAATAGCTTCACAATGGGCCCCGATGATAGACAAGTTAAAAAACAGAATAAACTCTTGGGGATAAAATTGGCTGAACCTTGCGGGTAAAGTGGTCCTCATCAAAGCGGTGCTAGCAAGCATTCTGATCTACCAAAGCTCCATGTTACTAGCCCCGCTCTCCATGATCCAGAAATTCGAAGCGTTGTTTAGAAGATTTCTATGGGAAGGAGGGAAGTAGACAGGGAGGAAATTGCATCTAATAAGTTGGGAAAAAGTAACTAAGCCCTTCTTAGAAGGAGGCCTCCAATTTAAAAACATTAATACCCAAAATTTAGCTTTAGGATAAAAGATTCTTTGGAACCTAATCACCGGGAAACCCTCCTGGAGTAAAAGAGCACTCTGGAAAAAGTACTTTCGAGGCTCGAGGAAAAAATGCCTTGATCACCCAACTGCAGTGGAGAAAGGATCCCCTATTTTCTCTCTGTGCCAGAAGGCTCTGAAGCACTTTAGACCTTACCTCACCTGGATACCGAAAAATGGTAAGGAAATCAATGTTTGGGATGACTCAATCATGGGAGATCCACCACTAGGCTCAAGGGAAGATCTTGACCAACTTAAATAGTGGATGAGAACTTAGAATTTAAAGAGTTTGTGGGACATCTCATCCTGGGAAAACAATGAGAACAAAACGTGGCTAAGGTGGGAAGCCGCTAATAGACCCCTAGAGCTTGAAGAGGAATGGAACACCTTGAAGTACTGGCTGCAAGGGAAATCCCCCTTAAAAGAAATGAAAAAGACAAGAGAGGATGGGGAGCACAATATGGAATCTACACTATAGCAGTAGGGTATCAATATACAACAACAGTCCCTCATGTCCCACTAGACCCAACAATTTGGAAAACCATCTGGACTCCCAAGTCCATCCCAAAGATAGATATGTTTGTATGGACTATGGCACATAGAGGTACCCTAACTGGAGAAAACCTAAGAAGAAGAGGTTGGGAAGGCCCTTAAAGATGTCCTCTTTGTTCTCAAGAGGAGGAAACCATAGACCATATGTTCATAAGTTGCGTATACTCCAAGGAGGTTTGGAAGTTGTCCCTTTGACTGCCAGACACACTTGTTATACCTCAAGAGGCCACCACCATGCTCCAAAATTGGAATTCCCTTTGTCCCTTTCAGACAACAAAAAAGGGCCAACTCTCCACCCTCTGGAGAACACTCCCCAAATTCATTCTTTGGAAGATTTGGCTGAAACACAATAACAGGCTATTCAGAGAGACTACAAGTAGCCCAACCCAAGTTGCAACAAAGATAAAGGCCTATTTCAGCGAGAGTGCCCCCCACTTCTGCAAAGCAAAGAACTTAAAGCCTTTAGAGATGGAAGAGGAGCATTGGATTGAATTCTTTAAACTCTGAGATCAACAACAACAAATAGGCAAAAATTCACTCCAGGAAGCGTGGGAAATTCAAAAGGAGGATAAGGTATTCGAGGAATGGAAGAGTAAGGAAAATAATCATATTTTGTTCTTCGACGGGGCCTCCAAAGGAAATCCCAGGTTGGCAAGTGGAGGAGGGGTCCTAGTAAGCCCAACCGGACACCCAAAACTCAGATTTGCTTGGGAACTAGGAATAGAAACAAACAACATAGCATAAGATTTGGCCCTCTAGCAAGGGCTAAATCAAGCTATTATACACAACGTTCAAGATCTGGTGATAATAGGGGACTCCCGGCTCATAATTCAAGCATTGATCCTCCGTAACAAAGTAAAAAACACAAAACTCCAACACATAATGGAGAAAATCCATCTACTCCTTGGAAGCCTACGAACATATAAACTATGCCATGTCCTCTGAAATATGAATGCATCAGCATATGCAAAGGCCAACAAAGGAGCCCTCTCAAGTATTGGAACCCTTCAAATAAATGGAACCACGACCAACTTGGCACTACTGTGAGCCTGGGGAAAATCGACTAGGAGATGACAGGGATGCTAGCTGGCAAGGAATATTGTTACATGTTCGGATAGTGTACAGGGGAAAATCCAATACAACCAAAGACAAGGTGATTGTTAGAAATGAGGGATTTATCCATCATTGGGTCGTTGAAACTCCAGAAAAGGCCAAGGCTCCAGCAAGACACCCATGCTCTAACCCAGATCGCACGAATCGACTGGGTGCAATGAATCTGAAGGAATATGAAGTTAAAAGGAGAATCATGGAAGAGATTTCTCATCCCTGGAGCATATGAAGGTTAGGAATACAACCATGAAGAGGCAGAGCGACCAGAGGTAGGAAACGACCACACAGTCATAGCGACACAGAAGAAGCAAGGAAGGAGATGGTGTCTAGTTTAAGAAGAAATCCCACGACGGAGGAAAGGTTGAAATCGTTGGAAGAATACCTATAGCATCTCAAGCACCCGCTGCACAATCAAGATGAATTTCTCTAGAACCTGGACATTGATGCAGGAAGATGGCTGGAAATGCTTGAAGCAGACATCACTACAACTAAATTTGGGCTCTCAGAGGAGCTGGGGAAACTTCGCAAAGACCTCAGGGATACAAAGAAGGAATTAGAAAACAAAATCAACAAACTAGAAGAGCAAATGGAATAGTTGAACAAAAACTAGCAGCAGGAGTGGGACTTGTCCAAGAAGGGGGGTCCAAGGAATTTCGACCAGTAGTTCATAGGCCACGAAAGCATCTTTGCAAATAACTTTGCGAGGAAGGCATTTTGTAAAGAAGCCTCTGCATATGGAAAATCTATTAGCTTAAAATCTAGCACCAGGTAGGAAAGTAGAGCCTCTTGGTACTGTAACAATTTAGTCGATCTTGACTCAACTCATATGTAACAGCACCAGTGGCACCGCCACTGCTTTCCTATAATATAATTCCATTATCTGTTACTGTAAAAAAAACAATGCAATTTGTCTGCTTAAGAACTTGATCTTTCATGAAAAGAAAAAACATATCGATATCCAATACCATATTTTGTTCAAGACATGGTAGAGGATGGAAAGGTGGCATTGAAGAAAGTTGACACTTTGTAGAATGTTGCATATGCATTGACAAAACAAATGAGCATGGGTAAATTCAAGTGGTGTTGTGCGTCTATAGGCCTTATGGCCCCTATCAATTACCTCACAATTTTATGCATTCTCCCTTAGACTCTTGCAAGGTATATGACAAGTGGGAGAATGTTACGATAGTGTGTCATACACCTTGCATTTGTGTAGTAAAGAAGTAAATCAATTATCTCAATATATGTTGAGTAGTAACAAGAAATAAATGATGAGAATAACATGGAATGAATGCCTAAATGACGAGCAACAACAATTGTCCAATTAATTGATGGTGGTTTCCAATATGTAGAATTGGAAAACCATAAATGGTTTGTGGTTTTGTTATGCCTATTTATTGAGTGCTTGGGTTGGAGGTAGTGAGAGAGAGTTTTTAACTCATTGATATGATGCCAAAATTTCTCCAAAACCTTTATGTTCTTGAATACTACATTTGAGAGCACAAAGACTCTGTAATGTATTGTTACCATTTGTTTGTTGTTGAGTAATACATTGAACGTGCTTTGGAGTGTGGGATTTTTCTCCCAAAGGGTTTTCCCAATGAAATCATGTTGTTTAATGGTTGTATGTTTCTATGTTGTTTATTACTGCAACCATGTTTATTTAGTTTTTCTACACATTTTTCTCTCATTGATTAGTGTAGGAATCATGTTATTCACCTCTGCCTCCCTTCACCTATATTCCCTTCCATATCTATCATATTGTATGTAACTAGCACTAGAAACTTGTGAGCTTGAGAGATGAGTGAATTTATGGAAAACAAGAGGGATTATTACTGGGAGGAAGAGGCATGGGTGGTACAAAAGAACTAAACCTCCCTTTTGTTATTAGAGTACAAACAACATATTGATATAATTATACTATCGTAAACATAGCCAGAACCTCAACAAGATTTATAAACAACACTTTAACTACTCATACATATGAATAATAAACTACTGCTACAACAAAAAACAACATTCATGCATTGCACAGAGGAGTTTAAGTAGAAACCCCAAAGGAAATAATCATTGTCTCAAGATCATTCTTTCTTTTGAATATTTTTTTTGCATAAATCTTTACAATCAATCATTACAAAACCTCGATGAGTTTCCAAGCTAAAGAACATGGCAACTCTTCTATCTCCATTTGCATTTTCATTTGTCTCATTCAATGTTGTTGTAACTTTCCTCATGGCTGGTTAGTCTTATACTTTCATATTCTCATTAGTTTCTTCAACTACCCAAAATTTTTGTTGGTTGAAATCCTCATTCCACCTTCTACTCCATGTCCACTCATCCATGTATTCCATGATTAATTTATTGATGTGGCTCCTTTCTCTTAAACAACACTATGCCTTGTTATTTGTTTTATTCCCAACTCAGCTTCCTAATTCACTAACTTTCCATGATATACTTGTTAGCCCTTGCTCCTAGTTGTTCTTTGCACCAAGGATTGAAGTCTAAGGTAAATCCAAGACTTAGTTTTTTTATTTATGGGTCCTACCATCTCATATGTCAAACTTAAAACATGATAAAGTCCTCCAATGTAGTGTGGCTTTGTAGGATATCCCGATATCAAGTGGGTCCCATCTTAACATTTGAATATTTATGAGAAATATCCTAACATCTCAAGCATAAATTTGAATTACTAGTGTGGGTCTCACTACTAGACATTAGGCATTGAGGATTTGAACTACATTCAAGTTACATACTCTCAAAGCCTCCCAATTTTACTTCCACTCTTCAACCTCCAATATTAACTTTGACCTTTGAGGTATCTCGTCCCTTTCTACCTTTACTATAATAAACATCAACCTCTTCATCCCTAGAGTTTATCTAGCCAGCCAACCTCATTACTTGTTTGTCCTTTCTTGTATGCATCCTAAGTGTTATCCTTTCATCTTGATCTCTCAATCCTTCAAAGTATTAATTTTCCCACTGTCCTAACTAGGGTGCCATAACGGTCAACCTTAATATATTATCATTATTAAACTCCTCAAACCCTCTTAAGTGTTTAATCCTCCCTTGTGTCCTAATTTACAATGTCAAGGTGACATCACCCTCTATGGAATTATTTTCATTCAAGTGTTTTGGTGCTCAACTTGAATTCTACATGACCTTGGGCTCTCGAGACCTTTTCTCTTCCATTGACATGAATGCTACTTCTCTCCTTGATGCTCCAATATGTTATCAGACCATCGGGGTAACATAGTCTTTTATCCAAGTTTATTGCTTAGTATTGTCACTCTTATGGGTCTTCTCTTTTCAATAAGGATTCTCCTACATCCAAATCCCAAGTTAATAAATGGAACATCCTCATCCTTATGAGGTTCAATCATGTATTATAATTTTTTTCCACCATCTTCTTCTGCACTTTTTTCACTATTATTGCATTGCAACCTTCTTCATTTATTAATACGTTGTACTCTTTACTACTATTGGTCTCTACATCACTATCTCACCTTCTCTAAGCTTTGTCTTTCATGCTCATAATCCCTTCTCAGAGTTTTAGTTACCAAAATTGGGCCATGTCCCCATAGAGACATCCTCAATTGCCCTCTTTCATGCAATATACTTTGGGTACTACGCAGGTGCGTTAGTGTAGCCAATGCCCTCAATGCTTGAAACCACACAACACAACATCCTTTTACTTCTACATGTTACACCTTCACTCACTCAACTATTCAAGCAAATTCCTCTCTACTTCATCAAACAAAACTCATAGAGACTCGCCGCTCTCTTGATAATTTAAGTCTTATTCTGCAACTTCTTTGATCTGGATTGGATCATTATATAATTTGTCATCTAGCTTGGTACTTTTTGGGTGGAAAAAATTGAAGGAATCAACTTGCAGATCCATTTTAGCGGTAGGTCCAAAAAATCATTTGAAATCTTTTTGAGCCATTTTGAGGCATCAAACAATATTTTTTGGGGGTCCAAACCTACTCTAGAGGAAGATGCCATATTCTACACACTGAAACCTTTCCAACAGTGCAAGAATAACCTCAATTGCAATTTGTATGCAAAATTTATGCCTCTCACAAGTTGACCTACCATGTTTACCACCATGGTATGAGTGGATGCCACGTCTGTAATGGCCCCTAGCTTAACTAAGGAATAATACTACGTAGAAAACACATAAGAATAATTTTTTTCTACTAAATAAATTCCTATAGCTTACCAACTACTTAATCATACATATTTAACCATTATCTAAATACATCTACAACATGAGTTGAAATAACACATGAATGCAACTAATAACACATTATAACAACATATAAATCAGTCTCGCACACAAAGTTCATGCACAACAACTAAAATCCATAATGCAAGACAAAAAACAGAAAAATCACTTATTGTTTTAAAATAGTTGTGCAGCCAGCTACTTGGGATGGGCGTTCCACTCAACCATAGACTTTTTGTTCCAAATCTCAATAGAAAGTCGCCCCCGAGCTAGGGCTAACGATCCACAAAAGAGGGTGGCCTCTCACTATCCACTAATAGCTCATAAAATCTCACAACCCACTAGCATTCTCCTACAACTATCCCAATTTTCCACCATCTCTCTTCCTCTTGACCTGCCCAACCCAAGAAATGTACCCCTTCACTACTCTTATTCCATCAGGTGTCCCATTCATTTATCAAGGTGTCTCTAGCACAGGTAACCAAGAATATCACTACTGGGAAACTCAATGGAGCTCATTTCTAGGAAAACTACCAAGAAACAACAACAACAACCACTTGATTCTCTAGTGCAACTCTCACAAGAATTCACTTATCAAACAACCTGGTTCTTCTGCAATCCTGACAACTTGCTTCTTCAGTCTTCCACTCCATGAATGCTCCAGAATTCGCCCTCCATTGTTTCTCTAGCTCCAATGCTCTTCTTTCTCATTTTCTACTTGTTGTTCATGCATAAACATGTTTGTCTAAAATTGCCTCCTTGGCCATACAAAATTTTGTTTCCTCCCTTTTGCTTTCTTTCTTGACTTACACTCTCCCCTAAGATGATTGTAATTCAGCCCCATGCTCCTAATAAATCTGGGATGTGACTCCTCACACCTACCCTCTTACATGCATTCAATGATTGGGTTTTGGGAACACTCAACAACAAAATAGAAGGTTCTTTCAAAACATTAAAATCTGGAAAAAGGATTTGGGAATCAACTCATGAATAAAACCCCCTTTCTAGACCCCTCCTCTCTTATGGATTAATCATCCCCCATCTATGTCCATTTCCCCTTAGCAACTGACACCACATTTTATTTATTAAGATTAATAAATACAATTCACATATATATCACTTGGCCACAACCATACATTTTATCTACATTAAGCATTAATTAAATTGGGATTATAGCGGGGACATTACAACGTCAGCCCCCATTACTCAAAATGTGTGGGGATATCCATGTGTGGACTTTTAAAAATATTCTACAAGGTCCAAACCTTATCACTAATTGAGGATTGACGAAGTCAAATCCCTAACCCTAGACGACTATCGGGCTATGTTAAATACCAGACTACTAGGAGGAGAAAGGGTTCCATTCTTTTGGATTGTATCTTGTTCCATACATAAGAAAAACATCTAAGAGTGATATTTTGTGGGCATAAAAAAAGGAGGAGGGGGATTATGTAGTGGTCATTCAAGCCACATTGTCAAAAGGTAACTCCATAATGAGTTCCTATTCCTTTGTATGTGCATTTTATAATTGAAGCAAAGAGAGCATAGCATAAGCCTTACCTTCTAGCTGGGTTTTCTCTCGTATTGGGTTTCCTAGGTCAAATCTTGGATTCATTTGTGTGGATGGTGTGTATTTTGTGCATGTTCTTTCATTTTTGTATTTTATCTATTTCTTAAATTCAAGTCATAAGCTAGAGATAATAAACCCGGGGTCTAAGAAAATAAATCGCATAAATACAAGATTTCATATATTATAAGATCTATTGTGACGAATTGTTCCAGTGGAATATCCACAAAAGTTTACAAATAATATTGATATTAGAGCAGGTTTCTTTGGGGTATTTGTGGGAAGGTGCAGGGATCTAGGAATTAGTTTGAGAAGAAATTCGCAGAACCCAAGCCATGGCTAATGAGACTATTCAAACCCTCGAGATCTAACAGAGGAGAGATTTGTGAGGTTGGAAGAGAAAGTTGTTGGCATATCTTTCAATATGTCCATCCTCATGGAGGATCTGGAAATCAAGGTTGGACCATTCAGAGAGGATGGAGGCTCTAAATTTGAGATCAGGTTGGAAGGGAAATTAAGAGATAATGAAGACCCAAAAAAGGAGTCGAGGAAAAAACCCAAGAAAAAGCAACCCAGTTTGAGTGTCGCTAAATCTTCACAGTCCCTATTCAAGATGGAAGAAAAAGTGGACATAAATCCATACCAAGGTGAGATTGATGCATTAAAAATGAATCATTGGTTGCAACAACTAGAATTTTATTTCAACGTTCACCATATAGATAAGGAGAAAAAGATACCATTTTCCAGATTGAAGTTAGAGGGCCATGCTTTACCATGGTGGGAAATTCACATGGAGACACTTAAGTTGGAGGGTGATCCACCAGTAACTAAGTGGGAGGATTTCAAAACTCTCATTAAGTCTCGGTTCTATCCTATTGGGTATGTAGAGGACCAATGGATCCATTGACATTACTTCAAGCAAAGGTAGGTGCAAAGTGTACATGATTATACCACCGAGTTTAGAAATTTTGCCATCATGTTGGGTATCTCTCCCAAGAACCTAGATGTACTCCTCAAGTATTTGGGGGGTCTACATAGTCATGTACAAAAGAAAGTGACGCTTTTCAAGCCAAGGGTATTGGACAAGGCATGTGTATAGGCTTAGTATCTGGAAAAACATGTTAGGATAAACTTGACTCAGAGAAAGAGTCAAAGTTGTTAGGTCAACAATGGTGGTTCAAGAACATTGTATTGGTGACCCGTGGTATTGAGCTCATGGATTACAATCCTATAAAAGGTTGGTGATGCTCCATTGTAATGTGCTAAGAGTTTAATAGTGAAGCTCACTTGGCTGGGGCCAGGAGGTTGGACGACTTAATAAGGTTTGGTCAAGGAACTAATAGATCTATTAGTTGGTTTTTCCCACTTTAGGTTTGGTCAAGGAACTAATAGATCTATTAGTTGGTTTTTCCCACTTTAGGTTTTCCAAGATAAATCTTATGCATGATTTATGTGTTGTGTTGTTTCTAATTGATTATTTTATTTCTCTTGCATGTTTTTTTCCCTTTCATGTGGTATAAAAGCTTTGATGTGGTACCAGATATTTCATGTGGTATCAAAGAGAGGAAAACATGGACCCTCTCATGAGAGTGGTTTGATGATAGGAGCCATGGAGAGAGAGGAAAGGAACATGATTGAGTCTCGAGAAAGAGAATTCAATGGTAGAAAATGAAAATGCCTAGATCATAGTCATGCATGATGGTACTAGTCTTGGAGATGATAGTGCCAGTATTTTCTTGGGAGGCAAGGAAGTTGTTGAGGAAAAGATACGAAGTGATCTTACTCAAGCATTTTTAGATTCTTCTTGGCTAAAGAAAAATAGACGGGAATGTCACCCTAGGTTTATAGCCATCAAAAATAAAATCCTAACTCACAAGTATTAATTACAAGTGCTTAGGCTAGTCTTTTTCACAAATAAAAGCTTGCCGGAAAATTCATTTTAATATGATTTTCTGAATATAATAATTATTGAAAACAAGTGTAGAGATAGAAGTAAGACACCGATATGATAATCAAGACAGATGAGACATAAAGCAATCCTTTATTTCATTCAAATTCACCAAAGAGTCATTTTAGTTACAACATCTCATACAAAAATTTCGGACCAAAGTCAAACTTAGACATCTTTGATGGAACATACAAAAGGACCTTTGACATAAAATTGAAGCTAAACTCTAAAAGTTGGATCAGCTTGCCACAGATTGCTGCCCACTCGACTATGCACAAAATCCTTTGTCAGTCAAGAAAACTAATTCACATACAAACAAGTCTACAGAGACTATCAAAGATAGATCAACACCTCTGAAAAACAAGGGTCTGAATGATGTAATTCATCCCTTAATGTTACTATCTACAATAAGACCTTGATATCATAAAAGAGAATTATGCTCGTGATAAATTAAGGAATGAATGAAAACTGAACTATCTCAACATAAACTCAAAGATCAAATCTTAGTATGCTTCTCCTTCTATCCTCCTCTTGTTCCTCCCTTTTTCCTTTAAGCAAATCAAAATTGGTTGAGGTAGTTGAACCACCTCATTAGTTAAGTTAACTAAAGACTCAAACAACTTTTTAGTTAGGGGGAAAAGTAATAATCATAATAAGGGTTTTAAATAAATAATAACTAGCAGGTGGGACCCCTTGTGACTCTCATTTACCTCTTAACAATTATAACATAACTAGTCAATTAAACAAGAACATCTCTCCTTGTGACTCCCATCATCACATGAACATTTGACAATTTATCTCATTTATATTTGACATTGTTTTCAAAAATGTTTTACTCATATATCCAAAAATAAAACATGTTGTCCAAAAACTTCTGAAGTCAACTGTCATCAACAATATATAAAATAAAAACTCAAAAGCCATATTTCCCACTCTGAGATGCAATCTTTCCTTGATTGCCACTGTCACCCTTTGATTTTCGGGAATTTTCCTTTGGCCATGTTGAGCCTTTAGGCCTAATCTCGTTGATGACGTGAGAACAATCATCCCTCAAATGCATTCGGGAAGACACGGATTTGTCAGAGCCATTTGAGAGCGAGGAAGGGGAAACAATGGATTTTCCTTTCTCAAGGGCATGGTGGGCCTCAGTTTTCAACCTTTTGCTAGCATCTCAGGACTGAACTAGTGAGTGAATGGGTGCAATTTGGACAATCAGCTTAATAGGCGGGGGAGTAGTTAAGGACAAATTGGGCCAACCATGATATTGGGAGACTGTCAGGTGGACAATCTCTTGCCATCCGTTGTTTTCAGGAACCTCGGGTTGCAATAAGACATGAGGGGGCATGAGAATACTAGGGGCTTGCCCAATCCTTGCACAATCCAATTGAAAAATCTGGCTTGAAACAACTGGCCTAACTCTTGTGAGTCAACATCAAAGTGTATAGAGAACCTTTTCCTTCTTGGGCCTCTGTTCTAGTTACCTCTCCCTCGGTTGCCTCTGCCATGGCTACCTCGGCTGAAAAAGATCATTTCTGCATGCATGATTGATTATAAAATAGTCCTTTTAACAACCATACATGATAACTCTTTAAAAATATGAAATAGATTTTGGCTCAACAACATATCAGGCTCATGCAATCCAATCCACATAAATTGTTTAAGTGTTGTCGATGAGAAGGGGGTGAACAAAAGGTCCTGGGATATGTGAGGGGTTTGTATTTAGTGAAAAATGATAAAATGAGGGGGAAAAGAAACATGGTTACTGCTCAAAGACCACAACAATCAACTGTAATGCAAACCAAAGAAAACATCATTGTCATCCAACCAAGAAAATGTGACTCTAAAATGCTTCGATACAGAAGTCTTCTTGACTGCAATTAAATTTTAGAACAGGGAGTGAAAAATGAATGTGGGAAGGTGAGGGGGTTGTAATTAGCGGAAAGAAAAAAAAATGGTAGGGAAAGGGAGCGATTATTGTTCATAAAATTAATTAAGTGATCCATAACACCATTCTGCAAAATGAAACACACCAACCAAATGACCACTAAGACCCAAAACAATTACTGTGCATAGTTCAAGCAATCATGTGCATTAACTTCCTCCCTGCTTGTAATCAAATATCAAACACAGTGTCATCAAACAATACAGTATGTAGTCCACAACAACATGTAGGGGAGCTCTATTCATCTCACTTATCCATTTAATATTTTAAAACACTTCCCACATGAATAAACATTAAACCATTCTGTTAAACATCAAAATCAACCACTGCCCATGAATTATTTCAATCATCAAATAAAAACTCAAAGGTCGTGCTCGATTTTGTGTTTTAATTCATTTAATAATTGAATTGCAATGAGGTTATACTGTCATAGACCCTGTGTTTTTTTCTTCTATGAAACATGATATTTATCAACGGACAACCACATACAATCATCAATATTTTAAATGCAAGATCTTGACTTGCCATTTAAACTCGTAAAAAACCATTACCATTCAACACATACTATGTTGTGGAATACACAAACATCCGACAAAACACAAGAGTATTCCATGAATATACAAGTTCAATTACTTTGAATCCAAACATCCACAATGCTGGGCTATCAATCCAATACAACGAGACATCAACAACATGCCCAATCTCACTACACAAGTCGATCAAATTGCAACAAAGCCATGCTTAAAAACCCGTGACCTTTTCTAATGGCTTAATCAAATAATATCAATAACAAGTATGATGGATAACCATGCCATAATTACCATGATGCAACATTTCCATTTTCCAATTTTAAAATGCACAGTCACAACATCATTAACTCAACCTATCGTGTCGATCTATCAATCCAATACAAGGAGGTAGCAATAATATTGCTCAAATCAATCAAACTGAAACAAAACCATACTGTGTAAAAACTTGAGCTTATCCTTGATGACACAATCAAATAACCATAACATATATAGTGGATGGAAATTCAATAGTCATCCTGGTTACAATAACCATTTGGCCATTAAAAACACATAGTCACAGTAATCATTGACTCATGGTGTAGGAACGTCGCACATACCAATGCATCACGCACAAAACATCATTAATCAATTGTAAACTAATGCTGAGTTAACATTCTGATAACTTCAATGCAAAAGACAATGACTATGTATCAACCCCATTCCTTAATCAACCAATTTCAATGCCGAGTTTATCAATTAGACTGTCATAATAACCAATTGCAGTGACTAAGTACTAATAAGTAAAACACCGTAAGGATAATCAACATAGATGAGTTAACAATAGAACATTATCGACACTGCATCACCAATTCATAACCATCGACCATGTATTCAACATGACATAATGGGTTTCCTTTATCAAAACTGAGCTTGGAGTAATCAAGGATTGGCCCTATGGACCAACACAGGGAGACATGGAGGCGCCCCCCAACATCAGGTGAGAACCTCTGAGACCAATGGTGCACGCACAGGCTATACCACAAATGGCTTCACAGACATGGTGACAATTCCTGTGATAGAGGAGGCTATGAACAGAGGAGGAAGGCTCCATTTGGCCTTGTAACTATACTTAGCACATGTAGGGTATAACCCTCATGTCTCTCCCCGTCAACTAACTAACAATGTTGAGGTGAATCGAAGCCGAGAAGAAGCAATATGACCCACTGCGTGACCATTGGTAGCATGAAATAACCCAATACCCAAGTGAATAATGTGAAGTGACACAGGGAGTTTTAAACCCATTAAACCCCATAAAAGACAAGACCGGGCATGGTGATACAATGCATGAAGGCAGTCGTCCAGTCTAGACCAAATGAAACCCTCCACTAAATCGAAAAGGATGACAGAGAGCCTTTATGTCTGCTAACACTCAAAATGACCCAATACACTGTAACTTCAGACATTATCGCAGAGAAAGCCACCAACGATTCATTCCAGAAAAATCACAATTTTACACAGTTGCCATACTTAAGGAAAGCATAACCCATACATCCGAGCCAATCTCTATTTCATAACCAGAGCAGACTCATGGATGGAAAAAAAAAACACATACCTGTAATCAAAAGAACCTTAAACGTGAATTGGCTGAGCGGTTCTCCCTCTGCTTGAAAGTCGGAGCATAACCATAAAAAACATAGTTGAACAATAACTCGATTAGGGTGGTGTCCAGTGGAAGGAGTAAGGGTGACGTGTAGTAAATGCACATCGCCTCCATCCCCAGTCCATTAATTCCTTAGTACATGCCAACAAGCTTCCCATTAACTCAATTAATTAAACCATGTATCAAAACCATCACCCACTAAAACCAATAGCGCGACCCATATCAAACTTATGCCATAACATAAGTCACCACTTCATATAACTCAATCAAATCACATAACTATTAGCTTATTTCTAGGGTTAACAACGACCATTTAAATTTCAATGCATGTAGAGTAGTATATAGCATAGTTTAATTCCTTCCCTTTGCATTTGTTTATATTGCTTTTACCTTTTTCCAACTGCTCTTCAATATTGTTACTAACATGTCTGTTGTGCAGGTGTCAAAGTAACGAGTCCAGGAACAAATAGAAATAGTAGCAATGGATAACATAGGAAATTGTAACATGTGATTAAAGCTCAGAACAAAACATAACATGCCTTACCCAATGTTGAAACAAAGCTTAAATTATTCTTTCCTAAGGTCTAGATTTTTATTTTTAAGGTTTCGACTTTCCCTAAAGAAAAATTTCATCATTTCTGAAATTCGTGATACCTTTTTATTTGTTTTTGAATAAAGAAAAAATAAAGGTTTACAAATATATAAATTTTCCAACACTTTTCAAAAAAATTATTTAAAAGAAGTATAATTTTAAATTTGCGAGTTTTTTAGTCAAATGTTAAAGAAATCGGGATTTGGGGTTTGACGTAAACAAATTTTTAATGCAAATCAAATTGCAAAACCCCGATCCCCGATTTCCCGATACTTTAAGACTTAATTAAAACATAAATTACTTAATTCTCAATTAAAAAGGTTTAAAAGTTAAGTTAATCACGTCGCGATATCGGGAGTCGCAGTTCAATAAGATCATATAATCTTGTCATTGTGTTTCCCGATTTTCCGATTTCGCGATACATTTGATCCTTAAGTAAAGATATGAATTAATCTAATCTCTACTAAGAATGATTAAGAGTTAAATAATTACATCGCGATTTCGGGATTCGCGGTTCTATGAGAAGCGTGTTTCTTGTCATCCTATTTCCCGAAATCTCGATCACCAAAATCCCGACTCATAATTCACATTTGAAATAAACTATATCTGTTTTGGNTATCATAAAAGAGAATTATGCTCGTGATAAATTAAGGAATGAATGAAAACTGAACTATCTCAACATAAACTCAAAGATCAAATCTTAGTATGCTTCTCCTTCTATCCTCCTCTTGTTCCTCCCTTTTTCCTTTAAGCAAATCAAAATTGGTTGAGGTAGTTGAACCACCTCATTAGTTAAGTTAACTAAAGACTCAAACAACTTTTTAGTTAGGGGGAAAAGTAATAATCATAATAAGGGTTTTAAATAAATAATAACTAGCAGGTGGGACCCCTTGTGACTCTCATTTACCTCTTAACAATTATAACATAACTAGTCAATTAAACAAGAACATCTCTCCTTGTGACTCCCATCATCACATGAACATTTGACAATTTATCTCATTTATATTTGACATTGTTTTCAAAAATGTTTTACTCATATATCCAAAAATAAAACATGTTGTCCAAAAACTTCTGAAGTCAACTGTCATCAACAATATATAAAATAAAAACTCAAAAGCCATATTTCCCACTCTGAGATGCAATCTTTCCTTGATTGCCACTGTCACCCTTTGATTTTCGGGAATTTTCCTTTGGCCATGTTGAGCCTTTAGGCCTAATCTCGTTGATGACGTGAGAACAATCATCCCTCAAATGCATTCGGGAAGACACGGATTTGTCAGAGCCATTTGAGAGCGAGGAAGGGGAAACAATGGATTTTCCTTTCTCAAGGGCATGGTGGGCCTCAGTTTTCAACCTTTTGCTAGCATCTCAGGACTGAACTAGTGAGTGAATGGGTGCAATTTGGACAATCAGCTTAATAGGCGGGGGAGTAGTTAAGGACAAATTGGGCCAACCATGATATTGGGAGACTGTCAGGTGGACAATCTCTTGCCATCCGTTGTTTTCAGGAACCTCGGGTTGCAATAAGACATGAGGGGGCATGAGAATACTAGGGGCTTGCCCAATCCTTGCACAATCCAATTGAAAAATCTGGCTTGAAACAACTGGCCTAACTCTTGTGAGTCAACATCAAAGTGTATAGAGAACCTTTTCCTTCTTGGGCCTCTGTTCTAGTTACCTCTCCCTCGGTTGCCTCTGCCATGGCTACCTCGGCTGAAAAAGATCATTTCTGCATGCATGATTGATTATAAAATAGTCCTTTTAACAACCATACATGATAACTCTTTAAAAATATGAAATAGATTTTGGCTCAACAACATATCAGGCTCATGCAATCCAATCCACATAAATTGTTTAAGTGTTGTCGATGAGAAGGGGGTGAACAAAAGGTCCTGGGATATGTGAGGGGTTTGTATTTAGTGAAAAATGATAAAATGAGGGGGAAAAGAAACATGGTTACTGCTCAAAGACCACAACAATCAACTGTAATGCAAACCAAAGAAAACATCATTGTCATCCAACCAAGAAAATGTGACTCTAAAATGCTTCGATACAGAAGTCTTCTTGACTGCAATTAAATTTTAGAACAGGGAGTGAAAAATGAATGTGGGAAGGTGAGGGGGTTGTAATTAGCGGAAAGAAAAAAAAATGGTAGGGAAAGGGAGCGATTATTGTTCATAAAATTAATTAAGTGATCCATAACACCATTCTGCAAAATGAAACACACCAACCAAATGACCACTAAGACCCAAAACAATTACTGTGCATAGTTCAAGCAATCATGTGCATTAACTTCCTCCCTGCTTGTAATCAAATATCAAACACAGTGTCATCAAACAATACAGTATGTAGTCCACAACAACATGTAGGGGAGCTCTATTCATCTCACTTATCCATTTAATATTTTAAAACACTTCCCACATGAATAAACATTAAACCATTCTGTTAAACATCAAAATCAACCACTGCCCATGAATTATTTCAATCATCAAATAAAAACTCAAAGGTCGTGCTCGATTTTGTGTTTTAATTCATTTAATAATTGAATTGCAATGAGGTTATACTGTCATAGACCCTGTGTTTTTTTCTTCTATGAAACATGATATTTATCAACGGACAACCACATACAATCATCAATATTTTAAATGCAAGATCTTGACTTGCCATTTAAACTCGTAAAAAACCATTACCATTCAACACATACTATGTTGTGGAATACACAAACATCCGACAAAACACAAGAGTATTCCATGAATATACAAGTTCAATTACTTTGAATCCAAACATCCACAATGCTGGGCTATCAATCCAATACAACGAGACATCAACAACATGCCCAATCTCACTACACAAGTCGATCAAATTGCAACAAAGCCATGCTTAAAAACCCGTGACCTTTTCTAATGGCTTAATCAAATAATATCAATAACAAGTATGATGGATAACCATGCCATAATTACCATGATGCAACATTTCCATTTTCCAATTTTAAAATGCACAGTCACAACATCATTAACTCAACCTATCGTGTCGATCTATCAATCCAATACAAGGAGGTAGCAATAATATTGCTCAAATCAATCAAACTGAAACAAAACCATACTGTGTAAAAACTTGAGCTTATCCTTGATGACACAATCAAATAACCATAACATATATAGTGGATGGAAATTCAATAGTCATCCTGGTTACAATAACCATTTGGCCATTAAAAACACATAGTCACAGTAATCATTGACTCATGGTGTAGGAACGTCGCACATACCAATGCATCACGCACAAAACATCATTAATCAATTGTAAACTAATGCTGAGTTAACATTCTGATAACTTCAATGCAAAAGACAATGACTATGTATCAACCCCATTCCTTAATCAACCAATTTCAATGCCGAGTTTATCAATTAGACTGTCATAATAACCAATTGCAGTGACTAAGTACTAATAAGTAAAACACCGTAAGGATAATCAACATAGATGAGTTAACAATAGAACATTATCGACACTGCATCACCAATTCATAACCATCGACCATGTATTCAACATGACATAATGGGTTTCCTTTATCAAAACTGAGCTTGGAGTAATCAAGGATTGGCCCTATGGACCAACACAGGGAGACATGGAGGCGCCCCCCAACATCAGGTGAGAACCTCTGAGACCAATGGTGCACGCACAGGCTATACCACAAATGGCTTCACAGACATGGTGACAATTCCTGTGATAGAGGAGGCTATGAACAGAGGAGGAAGGCTCCATTTGGCCTTGTAACTATACTTAGCACATGTAGGGTATAACCCTCATGTCTCTCCCCGTCAACTAACTAACAATGTTGAGGTGAATCGAAGCCGAGAAGAAGCAATATGACCCACTGCGTGACCATTGGTAGCATGAAATAACCCAATACCCAAGTGAATAATGTGAAGTGACACAGGGAGTTTTAAACCCATTAAACCCCATAAAAGACAAGACCGGGCATGGTGATACAATGCATGAAGGCAGTCGTCCAGTCTAGACCAAATGAAACCCTCCACTAAATCGAAAAGGATGACAGAGAGCCTTTATGTCTGCTAACACTCAAAATGACCCAATACACTGTAACTTCAGACATTATCGCAGAGAAAGCCACCAACGATTCATTCCAGAAAAATCACAATTTTACACAGTTGCCATACTTAAGGAAAGCATAACCCATACATCCGAGCCAATCTCTATTTCATAACCAGAGCAGACTCATGGATGGAAAAAAAAAACACATACCTGTAATCAAAAGAACCTTAAACGTGAATTGGCTGAGCGGTTCTCCCTCTGCTTGAAAGTCGGAGCATAACCATAAAAAACATAGTTGAACAATAACTCGATTAGGGTGGTGTCCAGTGGAAGGAGTAAGGGTGACGTGTAGTAAATGCACATCGCCTCCATCCCCAGTCCATTAATTCCTTAGTACATGCCAACAAGCTTCCCATTAACTCAATTAATTAAACCATGTATCAAAACCATCACCCACTAAAACCAATAGCGCGACCCATATCAAACTTATGCCATAACATAAGTCACCACTTCATATAACTCAATCAAATCACATAACTATTAGCTTATTTCTAGGGTTAACAACGACCATTTAAATTTCAATGCATGTAGAGTAGTATATAGCATAGTTTAATTCCTTCCCTTTGCATTTGTTTATATTGCTTTTACCTTTTTCCAACTGCTCTTCAATATTGTTACTAACATGTCTGTTGTGCAGGTGTCAAAGTAACGAGTCCAGGAACAAATAGAAATAGTAGCAATGGATAACATAGGAAATTGTAACATGTGATTAAAGCTCAGAACAAAACATAACATGCCTTACCCAATGTTGAAACAAAGCTTAAATTATTCTTTCCTAAGGTCTAGATTTTTATTTTTAAGGTTTCGGCTTTCCCTAAAGAAAAATTTCATCATTTCTGAAATTCGCGATACCTTTTTATTTGTTTTTGAATAAAGAACAAATAAAGGTTTACAAATATATAAAATTTCCAACACTTTTCAAAAAAATTATTTAAAAGGAGTATAATTTTAAATTTGCGAGTTTTTTAGTCAAATGTTAAAGAAATCAGGATTTGGGGTTTGACGTAAACAAATTTTTAATGCAAATCAAATTGCGAAACCCCGATCCCCGATTTCCCGATACTTTAAGACTTAATTAAAACATAAATTACTTAATTATCAATTAAAAAGGTTTAAAAGTTAAGTTAATCACGTCGCGATATCGGGAGTCGCAGTTCAATAAGATCATATAATCTTGTCATTGTGTTTCCCGATTTTCCGATTTCGCGATACATTTGATCCTTAAGTAAAGATATGAATTAATCTAATCTCTACTAAGAATGATTAAGAGTTAAATAATTACATCGCGATTTCGGGATTCGCGGTTCTATGAGAAGCGTGTTTCTTGTCATCCTATTTCCCGAAATCTCGATCACCAAAATCCCGACTCATAATTCACATTTGAAATAAACTATATCTGTTTTGGCCTTAATCTTGATTACTGAGTTGATTAAGATAAGTTAAATCATGTTTTAAAGAAACGGGTCATCGCCATTTCGCGATTTCGGGATTCGCGATTCCATGAGAGCACTACTCATGTCATCAGATTTCCCGAAATCCCAACTTCCAATTTTTCGATTAACGAAATCTCAAAAATATTGAATCTCAATTAATCAATATATTAAAAACATTTTAATTTTAATTAATACATCACGATTTTGGCAATCGGGTTTCTTCGATGACATATTTTTTGACATCAAGACTGACGAAACCCCGAAAACCATGTTTTCAAATTTAACTCAAAATTAACACTAATAAATCCACTTTCTAAATAGTTTTAAAATTAATTTTTCTTTGAATGTTCATTAATGCTTCGTGTTATGATTTAGTATGTTTCTCTTTATATTTGAAAATGACGAGAAAGCCTAAGTACGGACATTGAATGCATATCTCCGAAAATCTTTTCTCCATTACGATCTTTTATTTCGTGACAGATGTACGATTCTCACTATACGTAAGATATATTCAAATTAAACGATCGAACGTTTGTATTTTCTTTTCAAAGCTAAGTTTTTCATCCACTCTCTGTGACAGGTTTTCAAGTTAAACGTAGAGCTATGGCACCCAAAAAAGCATTGAAGAAAAAATAAAACCAACCGAAAGGTGATATTATCTCCGATACTACTGCATCCAGAGTACACTCCGTCAAATCGTGGACTGGAATTTCCGAAAAGCTGAAGGATGAGCTTAAATATGCAGACCTTGATTCAGAAAATCATCTCCGAGACATTGCTGAGTCTGAGCTTCATAAGTTTGTTGCACGTCCGAGGTTGGTAACATATACCAATATGATCTGTTGGGCTTTGGATAGGGTGGACATCCCGACAAGAAGCATTATGAATGAACAAGGAGCTGTCGTTGGCTCATTCAGGCCTGAGCACATTCAAGTAATGTATAAAATCTCGCCGAATTACAAACACACCTTTAATGCTAAATTTTTAGCTGAGTTTCAAAGAAAGGAATGTGTTGAGGCAGGCCAGACATATCTTGACATGATTAGAGGATGGGCGAGGTCCGAAGCAAAGTTTAGGGCTGATGCTCATGGGATTTATGCTTTGGCCTCTTTAAACGAATATATGGTTTACGAAGCCATGATGTTATGCAGACTTTTCGGGAGAAAAGATCCCTTTCACTTTCATGCAGACTGGACACCCTTCCTAGAGGAAGTTTCAAAAGGATGTAGTTTTAATTGGCATAAAATTTTGTCAAATAACCTCACACAAGAGGTTGTAAATTACAAAGCAGCCAAGTCAAAAGGACAACTAGTGTCTTTTTATATGTCTGCATATATTATGGATGCCCCTTTTCCATTAATGAATTGGAGTTGGAATGTTTCTTGCCCAGAGCCTGTTCATAAATGCCACTCAACTCTCTGGGAAGAAAATGCAAAAGATGTTTTTTATGATGTTTCTCATTATGTAATTATCCCTCTGCACAAAATATTCTTTGGATGCAAACCCCCTCGCATTTCTGACGCAGTCATAGAAAGCCTCAAATCAGTTT
>JZKD02S1642005.1:118182-140685 GCA_000966675.3 Picea glauca
ATCTCTGGAAATCTGAAGTAACCAATTGATTAAAAAAACCCATTTATAAACCTTTTAAAATTTATCATCCATGACTGTCCCTAGTAGCAGACAACCTAACGTAGAACCAGGCCTTCAGGACCAAACCAGCATTGCCCTAAGCTTATTTATTACTATTTTACAAACAACGACTAATAGGGCTGAGTTAGAATGATCATGGGCTGCAATTGAGCGAGACATTAGCATCCAAGAGCAACAGGAAGCAAGACAGAGACAGTTGAGAAACTGAATCTGCTCTGATCTTTCTTTGGTTTCTTATTTCCAAATATTCTCTTTAAAAATCATTGACGAATGCCTTGACGGTATGTTTTATAGCCTTAAAACATAAACTCAGGAACAACACCCAACATCCACTTGTCGCACATAGAACCAACACATAATAAGACCAATCCATTGCCAATAAGATCTCATCAACCATGTAAGCAGTGTCGAACAATGGCACAAACATCAAATAAGAGTTAGATATTATCTCCCAATCTACAATGGGGTCCCACCTACTAGTATTATTTATCCTATTAGCTTATAATAATAGGCTTTAGCAATACTTTGCAGGAAAAAAACTTCGTTGCAATTTTTAATCGTCAACGAACTGGCGGCTCCACAGGGAAATTTGTTTTCAACAGATTTAGAACTCATAACTCATGATTTCGTAGACCAAGAACAATAGGTCAAGAAGATATAACCGAGAAGATTATGCAACAGGGGGAAGTGAACGTATTTAATGGAAAAATGACCGGGAATTTGGGAATAACTCATGAAAAGTGTTAAGTATGAGGGGTTTTAACACTGTATGCATAATCATTCAACCATAATTTTCTCCTAACTTCAAGGAGAAAATTTTTGGACTTGCACTTAAAAATCTCAATGGATGAAGAAATGGCAAGAAGAAGCAGGATATAACCAATTCTTTATAAGACAACAATGAAAATATATAACAATTTCAAGGGTGTCTTTAGAGGAAACATCACGATAATTGTGTAAGATTGATTGTTATTGACTAACAATGCTTTGCAAGAGCGTCATTGTGGCATAATTGATCCAACATCCTATTTTGACCAAATTAACTAAAGGATGATAGGGAACAAAATCATGAAAGAAGTAAAATTGCTAAAATTAAAACAACAACAATAAAAGACAGAAATGAAAAAGCAGCAAGAAAAGCTTTAACACAGAAAGAAGAAGTCAAACTACTATAAAGCAGAAAAGAGAAGCACACAAATGAAAGCAGAGCTAGGCTACTAGTAGTCATAATATCCAAACAACATTGGAAATTTTCACGTTGGTCCCTCGTAATGTTTAAAACGAGAACCGTTAGTGCTGTAGGAAAATGATTGCTCTTGTAAATCCTTTAGAATGTAAGAGTTAGTAAACAAAATAAAATCAATTTTGAAAGGACCCAGAAACAACACTTGGAACTATGAGGTAATTATTAGCCCTTTGACACACATAATTAAATCATTAAGATAGAGATGGATACTGAACAATTCATTGAAAGTTGTGTGTATAGGTATTTTAAAAGTGGTACTTGCATCGGGTAATCCAGAAAAAAACATTTATAAGTCATGGTACCCCAATCTGAGATAAGGGTGGTTTTGTAAGCATCTGCCACTTTTTCTTTGATTTTCCTACAACCCAAAAAACTATCAAGTAAGGGCCTCAACTGTGACTCTACAACCTACTGTAGAATTATTTCCATATTGAGAGGAGGAAAAAGATTTCTCATAAAAACATGACTGAAAGTGCAGAAATTAATGCAGGTTCTAATATGATTAGTGGTCTTTAAAACGAGTACCCAATTGGAAACCCATTCATGATGGACTGAAAAGATAATCCCAACCCTTAAGAAATTTTCCAACTCCCTTTGAAAAGTTGCTTTGAATGCAGAGGTAATATGTCTTTGTTTTTGCCTAGTTGGTTTCATGCCTTCCTTGATGGGGATAGCATGTCATGTAAGACCATGATCAAAACCACGAAGATCCTTATAAGACCAATAAAAAACCTTTTGAAATCCACCAAGTAGCTTGGCAAACCTCGTTTCTTCTTTATCAGAACATTGGGTATTTATTTTAACATTCTTTGAGGATTTGAGTGCCCCAATATTCCAGGAGATGGTTTTACCCACCTTCCTTCGTAACTCCTCTTCTTTCTATTTTTCTTTATTTCCTACAACACTCGATGAAAACGAAGCCATAAGAGGAGTCAAGCCCTCAACAATCTTATTTTTTTTTATGGATATAATTTCCTCGAGCTTAAGTGGTTCATATTGAATGAAAGCACAAATGCTCTCATTGCTAGGGAGGGCTTGCCAAGATTCTACATTGTCAGGGATATATGGACAATATAGGGATTGAAAAGAACAATTAGGCCCGTGAGGAAAAAGTTTCTGATTAGGAGAATCTACAAAGACAACTAACCGATCAGCCATTGAATTCAACTCCCTCTTAACATGAGTGATGTTGAAAGATAAAAGGTTCGAGATAAGCACCCAAACAGTTTGGGTGTATCATTCCATCAACTTGTTGCTAGGAGAGCATGTCTTACGTGTCAGGTTCACAACAAGCTCAGAATCTCCAAAAATTGAAAGGTGACCACAACCAAGATTAAGGGCATTTTCAATGCCTAATAATAAAGCTTCAAATTCAGTGACATTGTTTGTACAAGCAAACTCTAACATGTAAGACAAATTATGAATTTTCCCTACAGGGGAAACCAAGATAATGCTAGCCCCATTACCTTCATTAGAGTGTGAACCGTCAAAGTGCATGTGCCACATATCATCATATAAATCGATTTGTTCCAAAGGAATATTATCCTCCTCAACAAAGATGGAATACACTCATAGGTCCTCTTCGATATAGTATACACTAGATTGGGGAACACTCTCTATATAGGGTGAAATCCTTCCCTCTCTAAGGACTATAATGTTCTTACCATTCCGAGGCTTAGATAAATGCATCCCGTCGAGTGAGAGGTACCCACCTGTTAAGGCTTGCCAATATCTTCCCAAGATAATTGAGTAATTACTTACAGGCATATCAATTACATGAATGCTGAGGGTTGTCCTTATTTCAAGATGAGTGCATAAAACCAAGGTCACATCCTTAATCTTACCTATGGTTGTTTTTTGTAGACTATTATAGGAGAGCATGCTTCTGGAATTTTCATTTGTACAAGACAAGCCTAGCTCTTCCATAATAATATTCGACATCACACTTGGGCCCGAACCACCATCAATGAGGAAACAATGGGAAATCTTATCCATAATATTTATAAAAAGATAAAAAGGGGGATTTTTTACAGGATATCTAAATTTATGTACACCTACTTTATTTACAGAAGAATCCTCTTCATTTACCTCTTTGGAAAGATTGGTTAGAACATAATCTTTTCCTTCCATGAATTGTTTCAGATGCATTTGTTGTTTAGGGATGACAACCATGTCTAGAAGGGTTGCATCTTCTTTGATGTTGGCCAACTGATTCAAGATATTGTATTTGGAAGAGGGGAGAGGGGGAGTCATTCCTTGACTCTCAGGAACTTTAGGAACCTGGATAGTAGCAGTGGGTGAGGATGAGCTCGGGCTAGAAGAGCTGCGGGGAGGCTCAAATTTTCCCTTGGGAGCATAGGCTTTGTTCCTAGTGTTGGTGACCATGATGTCTCCTGGCTCTGCAAAATATAAGACAACGATAGTAGCTTCTGGTCTCTTACCAAAGATCTTATCTTTGGCACTCTTCTTTACCTCACATGTGGTTTCCTCATGGTGTTCCTCACAGAAGTTACACTAACTTCGAGGCAAGATAGATTTAGGTTGAAAATTATTTTCAACTGGATTTCTAAAGGGGGGGACAGAAGAGGATGAATCTCCACGAGTGAGAGGGGAGACCGTTCCTTTCCACTCATAATCTATCATACGATTGTTCATGTCTTGTACTAGCTATAAAAGGGTGGACAAGTCTGTCTATCTAACCGATTCTCCCCGGGGAAGACCAATTCTCTCAAGATGTTCTTCATACTCTGAACAAGCATGCAGAGCAGAACCAAGATTATCAATAGATTTTTCCTTGAGCCTATGATGGTAGGGGGAAGGTAATGCATTGTAGTAATGCATGAAAGCGGCGTGGTTTCGAGGCTGAATAAGTTCTGGGATTTGATTGTATAACTTGATGAAACACAAGTTGAAGGACTTGATGGTCTCACCATCCTTATAGGTAATGTTATTATACTGGTGTAACTTCTTGGCTGGGATTTTAGATTTTCCATAAGTCGATCTGAACCAATATATTAACTCCTCCCAAGTAGATAGAATCTTATAAGGAAGTTCAAAGAAGTCGGCCACAACCTTTCCTTCCAAGGAATTTATGAATAAGTGCATGGAAGTATCATTGTCATTAGCTCCTATGTTTTGAAAAGCATTAGAAAATGCCACTAGGTGTTTGTTTGTAGTGACAGTGTTATTTCCTGAAAACCTAGGAAGATGCTCCTTAAATTCAGGAAGTGGACGATTAATAGGTGCTAGGTTAAGAGGAGAGGACACATGCCACAATGTGGTTGTGGCGTCTTCTTCAAACTGAAAAATCCCATACTTTTTAATGACTTTGATGGGATTTGTGGTAGATTGGATAGGGATATGGTGGCTATATAAGATACCAATCACTGATGAAGATGAAGACTGAGAAAATGGAGCACTTCCAGTGCCACCAGAGCCCCCACTAGATGTCATCTTGTGGATGATAGATGAGGGAAAGAAATATGAACTGGATGAATCAGACAAGGTTCTCTTTAGAGCACTTTGTTGGGCAGATAACACAACGTTCCTTCTTCCTATTTCAGAAATAGGATTGATTTTTGGTGATAAGCCTCTTCTTCTTCTAGAAGCACGAGAGTCTAAGGACATGAAAGAAAGGCCAAGACTGAACAAACAAGAAAGCTATTGTTGATTCCTAGGCTGTCTATGTCTAGCTTCCCAACGTTCTCGTGCACTAATATCTCGTTCAATTGCTTCCCAAGAATGGTTAAGCCCAACATTGGTATTGGCAGTGTCCAAAATGGTGTTAAACAGGTTCAAAGCAATCATGGTTTGGTCTTGGAGACTAATCTCAATATTGGGCTGCCTTGCAACATGCACAGTCATTAAAAAATAAAACAATCAAAGAATCAATATCATAAAAAAAAATGTATTTATTAAAATTGAGTATAAAAATTAACCAGAGAGATATCGAAGATCTCCCCAGTATGGTCGCCAAATAAATGTCGAGGAAAATATATGAAGTGATCTTACTCAAGAATTTTCAGATTCTGCTTGGCTAAAGAAAAATAGACGGGAATGTCACCCTAGGTTTATAGCCATCAAAAATAAAATCCTAACTCACAAGTATTAATTACAAGTGCTTAGGCTAGTCTTTTTCACAAATAAAAGCTTGTTGGAAAATTCATTTTAATATGATTTTCCGAATATAATAATTGATGAAAACAAGTGTACAGACAAAATTAAGACACTAAGATGATAATCAAGCATATGAGACATACAACAATCCTTTATTTCATTCCAATTCACCAAAGAGTCATTTTCTTTACAAAATCTCATACAAAAATTTCGGACCAAAGTCAAACTTAGACATCCCCGATGGAACATACAAAAGGACCTCTGATAGAAAATCAAAACTGAACTCTAAAAGCTGGATCATCTTTCCACATATTGCTTCCCACTCAACTCTGCACAATAGCCTTTGTCAATCATGAAAATTAATTCACAAACATACAAGTCTACACAGACTATCAAAGATAGATCAACACCTCTGAAAAACAAGTATTTGAATCATGTAATTCAACCCTGAATGTTGTTGTCTACAATAAGACCCTGCTATTATAAAAGAGAATTAGGCTCATGATAAATTAAGGAAAAAATGAAAACTAAACTATCTCAACATAAACTCAAAGAGCAAACCTTAGTATGCTTCCCCTTCTATCCTCCTCTTGTTCCTCCCTTTCCTTTTTCCTTTAAGTAAATCATAATGGGTTGAGGTAGTTGAACCACCTCATTAGTTAAGTTAACTAAAGACTCAACCAAATTTTTAGTTAGGGGGGAAAGTAATAATCATAATAAGGGTTTTAAATAAACAATAAATAGTAGGTAGGACCCCTTGTGACTCCCATTTAGATCTTAACAATTATAACATAACTAGTTAATTAAACAAGAACATCTCTCCTTGTGACTCCCATCATCACATGCACATTTGACAATTTATCTCATTTATATTTGACATTGTTTTCAAAAATGCATTACTCATATATCCAAAAATCAAACATGCTGTCCAAAAACTTCTGAAGTCAACTTTCATCAACAATATATAAAATAAAAACTCAAAAGCCATATTTCCCACTATGAGATGCAATCTTTCCTTGATTTCTACTGTCACCCTTTGATTTTCTTGAATTTGCCTTTGGTTGTGCTGAGCCTTTAGGCCTAATCTCGTTGATCACGTGAGAACAATCGTCCCTCAAATGCATCCAGGAAGACACAGATTTGTCAGAGGCATTGGAGGGCGAGAAATGGGCATCAATGGCTTTTCCTTTGTCAAGAGCATGGTGGGCCTCCATTTTCAACATTTTCCTGGCATGTGAGGACTGAATTGGTGAGTGAATAGGTGCATCTTGGACAATCGTGTTAATAGGTTGGGGAGCAAGTAAGGACAAATTGGGCCAGCCACGATGTTGGGAGATTGCCAGGTGGACAATCTCTTTCCATCCATCATTTTTGGGAACCTCAGGTTGCAATGAGACATGAGGGGGCACGAGAATACTAGGGGCTTGTGGAGCTTGGAAAGGAGGCCTTTAAGGCCTAGGTTGGACCACTCCTTGCCCAATCTAATTGCAAAATCCGGCCTGAAAAACCTGGCATGACTCTTGTGAGTCAACATCAAAGTGTATGGAGAACCTTGGCCTTCTTGGGCCTCTATTCTAGTTAACTCTCCCTTGGTTGCCTCTTCCATGGCCACCTCGGTTGAAAAATCTCATTCATACATGCATGATTGATTAGCAAATAGTCCTTTTAACAACCATACATGATAACTCTTTAAAAATATGAAATAGATTTTGGCTCAACAACATATCAGGCTCATGCAATCCAATCCACATAAATTGTTTAAGTGTTTTCTATGAGAAGGGGGTGAACAAAAGGCCCTGGGATATGCGAGGGGATTGTATTTAGCGAAAAATGATAAAATGAGGCGGAAAAGAAACATGGTTATTGCTCAAAGACCACAACAATCAATTGTAATGAAAACCAAAGAAAACATCACTGTAATCCAACCAAGAAAATGTGACTCTAAACTGCTTCAATAAAAAATTCTTCTTGAATATAATTAAATTTTAGAACAGGGAGTGAAAAATGAATGTGGGAAGGCGAGGGGGTTGTAATTAGCGGAAAGCAAAAAAAATGGTAGGGAAAGAGAGCGATTACTATTCATAAAATTAATTAAGTGATCCATAACACTATTCTATAAAAGGACACACACCAACCAAATGTCCACTGAGACCCAAAACAATTACTGTGCATAGTTCAAACAATCATGTGCATTAACTTGCTCCTTGCTTGTAATCAAATATCAAACACAATGTCATCAAACAAGACAATATGTAGTCCACAACAACCTGTAGGGGAGCACTATTCATCTCACTTATCCATTTAAAATTTTAAAACACTTCCCACATGAATAAACAGTAAACCATTATGTTCAACATCAAAATCAACCACTGCCCATGAATTATTTCAATCATCAAATACAAACTCAAAGGTTGTGCTCGATTCTATGTTTTAATTCATTTAATAATTGAATTGCAATGAGGTTATACTGTCACAGACCCTGTGTTTGTTTCTTCTATGAAACATGATATTTATCAACGGACAACCACATACAACCATCAATATTTTAAATGCAAGATCTTGACTTGCCATTTAAACTCACAGACAACCATTACCATTCAACATATACTATGTTGTGGAATACACAGACATCCGACAAAATGCAAGAGTATTTCGTGACTGTACAGGTTCAATCACTCTAAATCCAAACATCCACAATGCTAGGCTATCAATCCAATACGACGAGACAACAACAACATTCCCGATCTCACAATACAAGTCGATCAAATTGTAACAAAGCCATGTTTAAAAACCCATGACCTTCTATAATGGCGCAATCAAATAATATTGATAACAGGTACAATAGATAACCATGCCAAAATTACCACGATGCAACATTTCCATTTGCCAATTTTAAAACACACAGTCACAATATCATTAACTCAACCTATTGTGTCGAGCTATTAATCCAATACAAGGAGGTAGCAATAGTATTGCTCAAATCAATCAAACTGCAACAAAACCATACTGTGTAAAAACTTGTGCTTATCCTTGATGACTCAATCAAATAACCATAAAATATACAATGGATGGAAATGCCATAGTCATCCCAGTTGCAATAACCATTTGGCCATTAAAAACACATAGTCATAGTAATCATTGACTCATGGTGTAAGAACGCCACACATACCAATGCATCATGCACAAAACATCGTTAATCAATTGTAAACTAATGATGAGTTAACATTCTGATAACTTCAATGCAAAATACAGTGACTGTGTATCAACCCCATTCTTCAATCAACCAATTTCAATGATGAGTTTATCAATTATATTGTCGTAATAACCAATTGTAGTGACTAAGTACTAATAAGTAAAACACCATAAGGATAATCAACAGATACGAGTTAACAATAGAACATTATCGACGCTATGTCAACAATTCTTAACCATCGACCATGTATTCAACATGACATAATGGGTTTCCTTTATCAAAACCGATCTTGGAGTAATCAAGGATTGCCCTTGTGGACCAACACAGGGAGACATGGAGGCGCCCCCCAACATCATGTGAGAACCTCCAAGACCAATGGTGCACGCACAAGCTATACCACAAATGGCTTCACAGATAGGGTAACAATCCCCGTGATAGAGGAGGCTATGAACAAAGGAGGAAGTCTCCATTTGGCCTTGTAATGATACTTAGCACACACAGGGTATAACCCTCGTGTCTCTCCCTATCAACTAACTAACAACGCTGAGGTGAACCTAAGCTAAGAATAAGCAATATGACCCATTGCGCGACCATTGGTAGCATGAAATAACCCAATACCCAAGTGAATAATGTGAAGTGACACAGGGTGTTTTAAACCCATTAAACCCCATAAAATCCAAGACTGGGCATGGTGATACAATGCATGAAGGCAGTCGTCCAGTCTAGAAAAAATGAAACCCTCCACTAAACCGGCAAGGATGATAGAGAGCCTTTATGGCTGCTAACACTCAGAACGACCCAATACACTATAACTTCAGACATTATCGTATAGAAAGCCACCAACGATTCATTCTAGAAAAATCACAATTTTACACAATTTCCATACTTAAGGAAAGCACAATGCATACATCCGAGCCAATATCTATTTCATAACCAAAGCAGACTCATGGATGGAAAAAAAAAGACATACCTATAATCAAAATCACCTTAAACACAAATTGGCTAAGCGATTCTCCCTCAACTTGAAAGTCAGAGCATAACCACAACAAACATAGTTGAACAATAACCCGATTAGGGTGGCGGCCAATGGAAGGAGTAAGGGTGACGTGTAGTAAATGCACGTTGCCTCCATCCCTAGTCCATTAATTCCTTAGTACACACCAACAAGCTTCCCATTAACTCAATTAATTAAACCATGTATCAAAACCATCACCCACTAAAACCAATAGTGCGACCCATATCAAACTTATGCCATAACATAAATCACCACTTCATATAACTCAATCAAATCACATAACTATTAGCTTATTGCTAGGGTTAACAACGACCATTTAAATTTCAATGCATGTAGAGTAGTATATAGCATAGTCTAATTCCTTCCCTTTGMATTTGTTTATATTTMTTTTTCMTTTTTCCAACTGCTCTTTAGTATTGTTACTAACATGTCTKTTGTGCAGGTGTCAARGTAAYGAGTCCAGGAAYAKATAACAATAGTTTCAATGGATAACATAGGCAATCATAACATGCAATTAGAGCTYAGAACAAAACATAACATGCCTTACCCAACATCCACTTGTCGCACATAGAACCAACACATAATAATCCCAATCCATCGCCAATAAGATCTCATCAACCATGTAAGCAGTGTCAAACAATGGCACAAACATCAAATAAGAGCCATATATTATCTCCCAATATACAAGGGGTCCCACCTACTAGTATTATTTACCCTGTTAGCTTATAATAATAGGATTTAGAAATACTTTGTGGGCAAAACACTTCGTTGCGATTTTTAATCGTCAATAGAAGTGTGGTTGTATGATGATATATAATGACTTGGTGCATAGTTGGGGTTTGGGTTTTATTTTCACCAGTGCATGGGTGACATGAAGACGAGCAATGGAAAGGTGAGAGGATGGTGGCATAGGTGCCCGGATAGCAATAATGATTTTTTTATTATTAAATAATGGAGTTGAAAATATTTATTGAATGTAAATGGGCATACAACTATAAGAACTGGTTAGGCATGTGTACCCCTAGTAACTTATTGGTAAAGTCTAGATGTAGACTTAGGTGATAGGGGGGAGCATGTAGGATTCTCAGATACCCTAGTTATAAAATTTGAAGGGGGGGTATGTCCTAGAGGTGAGCGGTGAAAACTCACTTGGCCAATTTGGATGGATTTGGTCATGGGAAATCCCAAGTCAAGTTTAAAAGGGGAGATGTTAGGTTAAACTTGACTCAGTGAAAGAGTCAAAGTTGTTAGGTGAACAATATTATTTTTCGGAACATGGTTTTAGAGCCCATGGATTGCATATTATGAAAGCCTTTAAAAGACTGATGATACTCCAATGCAATGTGTCGAGAGTTGAGCGATGAAGGCTCACTCGGTCGGGTTTGGTCAAGGAAATAATAGATATATTAGTTGGTTTTTCCCAGTTTGGATTTTCTAGGATAAATCATGTTTCTTATGTGTTGTTTTGGCTTGGTCAGGTTTGGTTAAGGAATCAATAGATCTATTGGTTTGTTTTTCTCGGTTTGGGTTTTCTAGGATAAATCATGTGTCTTATGTGTTTTTCCATCTTGGCCAGTTTTGGTCAAGGAACAAATAGATCTATTGGTTGGTTTTTCCCAGCTTGGGTTTGCTAGTATAAATCATGTGTCTTATTTGTTGTGCTGAGAATTGAGCGGTGAAGGATCACTTGGTTGGGGCTAGTAAATTGACCGGATTCGCCAGGTTTTTCCAAGGGAAATAATATGTATATATTTACATACGACTGTAAGACATAGTTAGGCATGTGTACCCTAGGTTCAAAGTTTCACCGATAAAGTCTAGATGTAGACCTAGGTGATAGGGGGAGCATGCAAGATTCCTAGATACCTTGACTTTGAGGGAGGTTTGGTTGGATTTGGTCATGGGAAACCCCGAGTCAATTTTAAAGGGGGTAATGTTAGGATAACATTGACTCGGTGAAAGAGCCACCATTGTTAGGTCAGCAATGGTGGTTTTGGGCACATGGTATTGAGATAGTGGATTACATGTAATGAAAGTCTATAAATGGTTGGTGATGCTCCATTGTAATGTGCCAAGAGTTGAGAGGTGAAGGCTCACTTGACAGGGGCCAGAAGGTTGGTCAACTTGGCCAGATTTGGTCAAGGAGCTAATAGATCCATTAGCTAGTTTTTCCCGGTTTGGGTTTTCCAAGATAAATCTCGTGCATGATTCATGTGTTTTGTTGTTGTTGGTTGATTATTTTATTTCTCTCGCATGTTTATTTTCCTTTCATGTGGCATCAAATATTTCAAACATAGGCCAAAATAAAGGGTATCCAAGCAGTTCCAAGTAGAAAGAGCACCATGAAGTTTCCAATTAGGGGAAGAAGAAGTGGAAGGAGGGGAAGGATAAGAAGATGGAAGCCACTACACATTAGTGCAAGTATCCCAACAACCATTGTAACCATTGGAATATTGATGGTCACACTGAAGAAACGTGATAGAAACTACATCCAAATATTAACCCTAAGAACCGTAAGAAGGATGCAAAGAAAAATAATATTCTAGCCACAGATTCAAGCAATCAATTGAAAATGGCTTCGATGTGGATGAGAAGATTGTCTACACATTAGTACAGAAGGAGGTGAATCTGATTATCCTTCATCATCAGGACGAGAAGGAGATGACCAAACTCTTCCACATCAAGATCTAGGTCAATAAGACCAAGATAGACGCTCTATTTGACTCAAGTTCATAGGCTAATATCATAGCAACAAATATGGCCAACAAGCTTGGATTGGAGGTTTATGATCATCCTAGCCACTATCCGTTGGGTTGGGTAAAAAAGGATGCAGAGATCAAGGTAATGAAATAGTGTAAGATTAAATTTACTATAAGTGAAGACTTTATTGATGAAGTGATGTTGGATGTAACATCCTTGGATGTGTGTGGTATAGTGTTTGGGAGCCCCTACATGTATATGAGGGATGTGATCTTCATGTAGAGAGCCAACCAGTACCACCTGATCAAGGATGGAAGTCCTACATAATCAATGCACACAAAGGTAAATCGAATATGTCACTGGTAAGTGCCAACCAAGCCAATAAGTTGACTAGTTATAGTTATAAATGTGTTTTACATTTCTTAAAAGAAAATCAGTCTGATGATGAGTCGATGAGAGTAAAAGAATCCCTAGAGGGTTGTACTAAAAAGAAGAAAAAATAATTAGAGGAGTTTCTACAAGCATACATAGGAGTGTTCTAGGAGCCTAAAGGGMTACCACCCAAGAGGGAAGTGGAGCAAGAAATACAATCATTGCTAGACTCCCCATTKTTGAACTTTGGGCTATATATATAGTCCGTCCTAGAAGMAAATGAAKTGAAGAAGCAGTTGCAGTAGMTACTGGAGCAGGGCGTGATTTGACTGAGAACCTCACCTTGTGGTTCACCTATCATTATAGTGCCCAATAAGGATGGGACTTGGTGGATGTGTATCGATTATAGAGCTTTAAACAAKATTACACTCAAGAATGGATACTCTCTACCTAGGATTAATGATTTTTTACTAGTTGCAACATGCCAAGTACTTCACCAAGTTAAATCTAAAATCAGGATACCACCGGGTACATATCAAAGAAGAAGACACCTAGAAGACCACCTTCAAGAAAAGTAAAAGTCTGTATGAATGGTTGGTCATGCCATTTGGCTTATGTAATGCATCGACTACATATATGAGATTGATGAATGATGTATTACACCCCTATTTAGATTAATTTGTTATAGCATATTTGGATGATATATTTATTTACAACTCTACCTGGTAAGATCACATCTCACATATTATGCAAGTGTTAGAGACCCTGAAAAAGCACCAGCTATTGGCTAACCTCAAGAAATGTGAGTTTTCTCAGCAGTCATTGGTGTATTTTGGGTATTTGATTGGTGGAGGGGAACTCAAGATAGATCCCACAAAGATGGAGGTCATAAAGAAATGGCTAGTTCCTACAATTTTCAATAAAGTTAGGTGAATTGTTGGGGTAAGATAGTACTTATGGAAGTTCATAGCTTCACTTTCAGCAGTAGCTACACCACTCCACACCATAAAAACGAATGGTAAGAGTTTCTAGTGGGGGAAGAATCAATAGAAGGATTTCGATGAGATGAAAATAAATATCAGTCAAGGACCAGTTATTGCATTACCAAACTTGCAAAATCCTTTCTAAGTGGAGATAGATGCAAGTGGCTATGCCATGGGAGAAGTTTTGATGCAAGGAGAAAGACATGTATGCTATCATTTTGAAATATTTCATGTAGTAGTTCTCAACTACCCTACCTATGAAAAGGAGTTATATGCCCTGGTTCAAGATGTCAAGAAGTGGAAGCATTATATAATGGGAAAGGAGACCATCATCTACATATATCACCAACTACTATGGTATTTGCAGGCCCATAGAAATCTACGATAAACTAGACATTACAAGTGGATGGGGTTTTTACAACAACTTCATCTAGTCATCAAGTATAAGAAGGGAAACACAAATAGGTTGGCAGACATGCCTTCAAGGACACTCACATACAATATTAAAACTTTGGGAACTTTTATGCATAAGGAACCTTTTACCCATGATGCATACCGAGAGGCATACATAGAACACGAGGACTTCAAGAATGTGTTTCAACAGATATAGAGCCAATTTGTATAGAAGAAGGTGATGGTAAGGATGACTATCATATCCATAATGGGTTATTCTATAATCTAGGCAAGCTATGTGTTCCTAAATATGAAATATTGCAGTTGATCATTGAGGCTCACACCTCCAAGGTTGTAGGACATTTTGGTGTTGGGAAGACGATTGCTAACTTATAGAGGTATGCATACTGGACCAAAATGAAAGAATATGTAGCACAACATATTAGAGGATGCATACTTTTTTGTACCAACAAGTGCAATAACATGAAGCAAGGTCTATACCATCCCTTACTTGTACCCAATAGACCTTGGGAAATCATTTCCATGGATTTTGTGGGAGGTTTATCAACAACCATGAAGGGACATGATGATCTATTTGTGGTAGTTGAAAAGATCAACAAGATGTGCATTCTCATGCCTTATAAAAGGATAATAAAAGGACAAGAAGAAACAAATAAGTTCCTTTAGCAGGTCTAGGTGCACTTTGGGATACCAAGGAGCATCATCTCAGACAAGGATACTATATTTCTAAGTGCATTTTGGACTACATTGTGGGAGAAGATGGACACTAAGTTGAAGATATATATGACATTCCATCCACAAAAAAATAGACAAACATAAGTAGTCAACAAAACTTTAGTGCATCTTTTGATGGGTTACAATCAGAATCATCTGAAGACCTAAGATGAAAATATGATATATATTTAGCACTCTTATAACAAAACAATCTACACTTCTACTGATGAGTCCCCTTTTGAAACTTGTTTTGGGTATTTGTCGTCTTTTCCCTTGGATGTTATTTATGGACAAAAAAGAGGAGTTAGGAAAGACACCACGGGAGAAGCAATAAAAGAAGAGAAGTTTGTTGAAAAAATTAGGCAGATCCAACCCAAGTACATGAGACACTGAAGAAGTCACAGGAAAGGTACAAGGCATGACATGATCATCATAGAACAAAAAGACAATTCAAAGTTGGAGACAAAGTTTGGTTACAACTAAAGATTAAAGAAATACTATAGGGTCCTGGTAGGAATATCAAGGCTCAATGGTATGTCCCTTTTAAGGTATTGGAGAAGGTGGGAGATAACACCTATAGACTCAATATACCCCCATACATGCACATTTACTCAGTAGTGAATGTGGAGAATTTGAAACTCTATGAGCCTTCCATTTTGGATCAGGAGGAGGAGCAAGTCCTACCTACCATAGAGGAATTAACACCAGATGCTCAAGCAGAGTTGGCAGAGGACCTTGTTTTCCAGAAGAGGCCCAAAACTACACGACAAGGGTAGGATGACCTTCTGCAGAATGGGTTGAAAGGACAACTTCCAAGAAAGGAAAAATGGTACTCTAGGGAGAAGGTAGAAAAAAAGTTTCCTCACCTCATGCAGTAAATACTTTGGGGACCAAAAAGTCTCCCTAAATGGGGAGCTAGGATCCAGATTGGATCATTATATAATTTTTCATCTATCTCGATACTTTCTGGGTGGAAAAAATTGGAGTATTCAACGTGAAGATCCATTTTAGCGGCATGTCCCATTTTGGAAAATTGGATCCAAAAAACTATCTAAAATATTGTGGAGCCATTTTGAGGTATCAAACGACATTTTTTTGGTTCCAAGCCTAAATAGTGGAATATGCCATATTCTACACACCGATACCTTTCCAATGGTGCAAAAATCATCTCAATTGAAGTTCATATGCAAAAGTTATGCTTCTTGCAAGTTGACTTACCGTGTTTACCACCATGGTACGAGTGGATGCCACATCAACCCCAATTACTAAAATCGTATGGGGCTAGCCACATGTGGAATTTCAAGAAGATTCTAGAAGGTCCAAACATTATCACTAATTGAGGGTTGACGAAGTCAAAGACCTAAACCCTAGATGACTATCAAGATATGTTAAATACCAAGCTATTAGGAGGAGAATGGGTTCCATTCTTTTTCATTGTATCTTGTTCCATAGATGAGAAAAACATATAAGAGTGGTATTTTGTGGGCATAACAGAGAAGGAGGAGGATTATGTAGTAGTCGTTCATACCATAGTGTCAAAAGGTAACTACATAATGAGTTCTCATTCCTTTGTATGTGCATTTTATAACTGAAGCAAAGAGAGCAGGGTATATGGCTCACCTTCTAGCTGGGTTTTCTCTAGTATTGGGTTTCCTAAGTCAACTATTGTGTTCATTTGTGTAGATGGTGTGTATTTTGTGCCTATTCTTTCATTTTTGTATTTCAGTTATTTCTTAAATTCAAGCCATAAGATAGAGATAATAAATCTAATATCTAAGGAAATAAACCACACAAATCTAAGATTTCATAATATTATAAGATCAGTTGTGACAAATTGTTCTAGTGGAATATCCAAGACAATTTACAAATCAATCTTTATCATCTCAAGTTTGGATTCTACAACGTCTTCTTTCTTTGGCATATTTGAATTTGTATTCCTCATCAACATATTCTCAATAGATTTAATCTCATCTCTATCTTGAAATCTCATCCTTCATGTGCTTTCTCTAGAATATTTATTCTTATGCATGTATCATCTTTTGTCTCTTGTTCTATTTTTTTTATCATATTCTCATGCTGTGTTCTTCTTTAGTCTTTGTTTCTATCCATCATATATTTTTCTCCTAGTATTGTTATCAGCTCTGATACCACTAAGCCCCCATTACATTATCAAAGTACACACAATGATATCAACAAACTCATACAACCATAAACACAAGTAGAATCTCAACAACATTTATAAACAACTCCTGAACTACTTAGAAGTATGAATAATAAACTACTATGACAACATGGAAAAACATTCATACATTGCATGGAGGAATTTAAGTGGAAATATATTAGGTTAACCTTGACTCAATCAAGGCTAGTTTTAGGTTAACCTTGATTAGGTCAATGATGAGTTTACTGTAGATAATGTACATGCCTATTGTATTAAATGTGATGAAGCCTATTTAAATGTTTGGCGTTCTCCAGTGTAAAGTGCATCAAGTAGCTAGTATTGGTCTAACTTGGCTAGTTTGGCCAGATTGGTCAGATTGGCCATGGTAATAGGAAATATATCTTTGTTGTCAATTTTCTTAGAGAATGGTTTTCATGTTAAACCACCAATTTTTATTTTGTGGTTGTTTTTTGTTTATTTTACTTCTCTTGTTGTGCTTGGTTTTACATATGGTATCAGAGAACAGGTAGAATTGGAGTCTCTAGCAAGAGTGATCTAATATTGGGATCCACAAATAAAGGATGTGGAAATGCATGGATCTGTTATTAGTTTTACAGATCAACTACTTTACTACTTGGATATGTTGAGATCATGTGTATACATAACAAATCTATCACTATTGAGGTTTTGATATGTTTGTGGATCTGATATTTGTTGTGTATAAGTGAACTTGAAAACCATTATAACTTGAATCAATGTGAAGGTTATTGAATATCCCAGACCCCATGAAACATTGGAAGGGTGTGGTGTTTCCTAGTGAATGTTGTGGCCTATATTTCTTTTGCATATGAGCATGGTATCTATGGGTTTACTAATGACATTATCACCTGGTTGAAGGTTCCATGAATTATATTTATGCCTAAATGATGAATGATTGTGGTAGATCAAGGTTGTGATGTTCTTGCATAGAGACTTATCTATGTGACGCGTAAATGAAAATTGCAACAATACACTTTCAATATTATTGAGATTTGAAATGTGTGTTTTGATCTTGCTAAGGAAAAAAAGGTGGAATGTCATGGGGTAGCATGCATGTACCCCATGGAGGAAATAGTGCAACCCATGTGAGGATGACTGAAGAAACATTTTCAAGAATAAAATTTTACAGCTATTGATCTCTCAATTTTTTTGTGTGGGTTGGGCATTGTTGGCATGAACCCCATGGGAATGACCTGATTTCCATGGATGTGTGGATCTATCCCTATAGTGACCTACTAGTCTATGTCTCATAATACATCAATGTGTTGTTAGTGGGTGACATGTGGAATAATTATATGTGCATAATCATGTTGTCTTGGCCTAAAAACATGGTTTGGTTGAGTCGACGATATCCATGCATGATTGAGATGATTGAAGATGTGCTACAACCAATGTTTTGGTTGGTTGGCATGCATGTGATCAATTTGAATTAGCAACACCTTCAATGTGTATGTGGAACTCTTGTCACATGGACCAATGAGTCTAGTTTAATAAGAATAGGCTAGCAAGACTTTAATGCATGTGGTTGGTAGTGATCTAAGAATTGAAGAGAATCATGCTAATATTGTGGACTAGCCAAGCCTAGAATGTTACCTGAAGCGCAAATAAAAAACCATTGAGAATTCCAAATCCATGTGATATGGATGGTCTAGTGGATTGAATGCATGTTTCATATAACTAATGAACATGATTATTTGAGATGCCAAGGGGAAATGGTTTGAGTAGCAATGAGGTCAAATCAGAGGTAATGTGGAGCAAGTGGAGCATTGAAAAATGCACATATAAGCTAGTGGATGGAGGACATGAAGAAATCACATATATAAATGGTCATATTGTTGTAAGCCCAATTAAGACATTCACACCCTTGATTTGGTGGTTCATTGGTGTTAGTGTAACAACCCCATTTTGATCCCCTGATTAATTTGTAATAAATTATGCTTAGTGACTATTTAACTTAGCATGGAGATATTATTGCCATGGCATGACATGTGAGTAAATGTAATATATATTGTTGAATAAATAAAATCCAAACCGACTGATTGAGGGGTGGAGCACTAGTACTGAAAATGATACCACAATAGGGAGTAGTGAGTGGGCCTAGCAAGGGGGGGTTCATCATGCTAAAGAACTCCAAGCCTCCTTACTAAAGTATTTATTTTGGGAATGAACAATTATTCCCCTTTTTCCTAAATTCAAAGAAAAACTAGTTAATGGAGGGGGTTGGTAGTTGAACAACCAACCACCCACAATGAATGGAAGCATAGATTACTAGCCAAGACAACAAAAAAATCTCAGCCAAGGGTACAATTGAGTAACCATATCATTCCCCCATGCTTGAACCATGAGTTTCCTTCTGACAGAAGGAAGAAAAGAACAGGTGGAGAACCTTCTTGGAAAAATAAGAAGTAGAGACACATAGGGAGAATGGAGAAGAAGGGGAAGAAGGACATAGTTTGAGCTCTCATGAAATTTTTTGCAAGAATGTTAAAGAGGATTAGAGAGTCCAACGAGTTTTGGAAGAACCCACTAACAAAGAAAATAGAGAGAGAGAGTAGAGAAAAAGAGCTCGTGTGACTTGTCAAAGGACCCAAACTCAACTTGGATTGAGAGGGCCGCAAGCTTGATGCTTGATAGGTAATGGAAATGACTCCTTGGTGATGAGGTAAATCTAGATAGGAAGGAATATGAGAAACCTGACGAAGGGAATAGGGCAAGGTGGGTGAAAGGTCTTTGCCAATGGTTGCATTAAAGGAGAGTGGCCTTCACATTGTCATTTTGCTCTGAGAGAATGAGTGTTCCCCTAGTGGTATCATGGCCTAGAACAAGGGTGGATAGATTGTAGAGAGGGATAGTGCATCTGAGCCTACGGTTGGGTGGAAAAGTGCTCACCCTCAATCAATTGGCTAGTTGGAATTTGGTGATAGATAAGTCTCTCTTGTGCTTGATTTTATGCTTGCAAAATATGTAAACATGCATTCTTGTGAAATTCATGGAATTATATAGTTATGAGAAGGAAGCTGTAAGAATAGGGGGTGAATGTATTCCCAGTGCTTCTTGTGTAAATAGGTGTCCCACCTTTATATCGATTTTCCTATGAACGGAAACTAAACTATTAATTTGAGGATTGAATTGAATGTATGATTTTGTCATGTGCATTAAGTTCTTTACATACTGGTTAATTCTTCTATGTGTGGACGAGTGACCTGGGGCCTATGACCAACAACCCTATGATATGGAATGAAATTCCTGTGTATAGGGAGTGAAATGGCAGGTTTCAGAGCTGGTGGAGATAGGAAAAATCCTTGTATAATCTAAAGAGAAGAAAGTCAGATCTGAATGCCTTGGCATATGAGTAGACAAGAAAAACCACAATAGAGAAATTGTGATATTCGAAGTGTCAAAAATACATGATTTCCAACAAGGGAATTTTCCAAAAATTCCAGATCCCAGATATGGAACCAGGTGGTGGAATCATTAATTCAGAGTGCAGACATCTGAAGATTCTACTAGTGGACTTATGCAAAAGTTTCGTATCTCAGATGTGGGGCCCAACACAGAATGGCGAGCCAGAGTGGAACCACACAATATTTGGGTAGTGAAAAATCCCAAGAAGAGAGGCCTTTTTGAAAATATGGATCCAGATATGGAAACATGACACGGAGGAACCTTGAGGTTCACTATGTCATGCCGACAAGAGACCATGTGGAGTTCATAGAGATGGCTACGTGGCGAAGTGTAGGTGGTAAAGCCATTGTGTAGGTCAGAAAGTAGAGGCTAGAACATGGAATTGGGAAGTGGAACCTGGGGAAATCTAGAAATTCGAAAATCCAAAATTTCCATTATTTAAAATTTCAAAAAAATATGGATGCGGTAAGCCACATTAGCCTACAGTGTCAGTGTTGATGTTTTGGTAGCCGCGGGAGGCATTCCCTCCTGAAAATTTTTTCCTAGAGAAGAAGAAGATTCTAGAAGTCAAAGGAAGACAATTGAACAATTAAAGAACACCTTGGAAAATAATAAAGTGAAATGGAATACCATAAAAGAGAAGTCGGCCCACATGAAATAATTCAAGTGGAAATATAATTTCCAGGAAGAGAAGTTGGCCCACAAAAATGATAAAATAAATATGAAGACCCAGAATAAGAAGTCGGCCCCGGACATGCGTCTAGATTAGTATAAATATAGGGCTATATCATTTCATTTGTACAGACAGACAATTCTCCTTCCGTAGTGTGCACTAGGCAGTTGCAGCTACAGTTGCAACAATTTCATTATTTTTGGTTTCTGGTTCTCTTGGAGAGTGTGCCCTACTTGGGGAAGAATATTCTTGGTGGCTCTTGGTGGTTTATCTTGTGTGCTACCTCTGGAAGAGTAGCACTAAGGTTGTGTGGTGCTTCCCATTTTCTTCGTGCCAGTTGTAGTTGCAATAAAAATTGTGATTACAGTTGTAGTTGTAGTTGCAGATACCAATTGCTAGTTGTGCAAGTTCTGTGGTGCGCTATCTTTCTCTAGTGATGTGCCTATCTTGCGCCAATTCTATGGTGCTACTCAGTTGTCTACCCTCGCTAGGGTTTGAAAAGAAGAAGATATAAGTATTTGTTATCATGGTTTCTTCATTATTGGTTTTCTCTTATGAATAGAGATTATTCATGGTTGTATCAGAAAGATTCTCTCTAAGAAAAGTTGTTTGGGAGTTTCCCTAAGTTTGGGGTTTCCCAGGTGTTAGCACTGGAAGTCACCTCTGGATTGTTGTAGAGGTAAGCCCAATACCCATTAGTCTATATGTCACAATGAATAGTTTTAAAGGGTGGTCTAATGGACGTAGAATCATAATTATATCACTTTAACTTAGGAAACTGGGCTAGTATGCACAGGTAGGTGAGGTCTTGATCTAACTTCAATGAGTAAGATTGGTATAGTGGTGAGTAGAAGGAAGAAATTGAGAAAGAATTAATAGGTCTGCTATGGACATCTGGTCTTCCAACAACCTACGGGGAAAAAGCTCCAGATACAAGATCCTCTTGGATCCAAGAACTTGAGGAAACTGAAAACAATGTAACAACACTGCAATCAAACATACATTACACCACAATCACAAAAAATTGACTAGATCATCCATGCCCAAGCTCCTAGGATTAGAGGCAAAAGAGATGGAAAAGAAGGTTGATTGTTATTAAACAATAAGTCTCAAATACAAATACATAACCATAAGCCAGAGGATTTGTTAAAACTTCACAATATGGGAGCTTAACTCAACCATCGACCCTAAAAAAATATGAGAACGAATCCTAAATACTCAAAGAAAAACCACAACAGCAAATTCGAGTCATCGGATTGAAGGCATTACGTCTGCATGCTTCTTGGAAAAATGTGCGTGTAGTCTCTGATCAGACGTGAACTTCAGTCAGATGCAGTCACGCTTTAGAATGGGCCTACAAATGAGTTGATTGGCTGACAGTATTTTCTTGGGCTTTCCATTTATGGTGGAAA
>JZKD02S1642005.1:140735-153526 GCA_000966675.3 Picea glauca
GTTGCTTAACACGATGCACTCATGCTTCGAAAACTTAGGATAAGTGGGATTTTTTTGGTTTTTAGCCCTCTTCTTTCCCTTTTTTCACCAAAGGGGTCAGTTTCTTAGGAAAACACCCCCTTTACAAATAAATGTGATAACATTAGGCTCCATAGGGGATGGCTTGCTCCCTGTGAGAAGCCAAGAACTCTTTTGCAGTTTCAGTGCCTTACTATTGGGTTGGAGTCACTTATTAAAACCTAAACAAAATAAAACAATATTTACAAAGACACGGGAGCCACTCATGGCTCAATTAAAGAAATTCTTTAGAAAATGCCCATTTATAGGGCTGTTAAAAACTTCATCACCTTCCAAATTTTGCAATCTGTAAGTATTATTAGGAAATATCTCAGAGATTTTGAAAGGGCCTATCCACAGGGCCTCAAATTTGTTGTGCTTTCCTTTGTCCTGCTTAGGAGCATCCCATTTTAGTACCAGATCTCCTAGCTGAAAATTCTCTTTTTTCACCTTCTTGTCAAAAAGCCTGCTTGATCCTCTGTTGATGGTCGTGCACTTTGTCCATAAGTTGTTCCCTCGCCTGTTGTGTTCAACCAACTCAAAATCCTTTTGATCATGTCATTAGGCTCACCTTGGTATTCTTGAAAAAAATTCTCCACAGGTAAGGCGAGCTGAGAAGGGAGAACAATTTCAGTCTCATACACAAGATGAAAAGGAGAGACGCCCAGAGAACTTTTTGTTGTCACTCTGTCATCCCATAGAGAAAATTTGAGCTTTGAGTCCCATGCTTTCTGGTTATCTTCTAACAGTCTTTTAATGATTTTAATGAGGCTTTTGTTAGAGGAATCTGCTAGTCTGTTTCCCTAGGGGTAGTATGGAGTAGAATGAATCAATTTGGTTTCAAATTGCTCACAGAACTAGATCAATATTTCAACCTTAAAGGATGCAACATTGTCAGTGAAAATTCTTCTAGGACAACCAATCCTTACTATAATATCCTCCAGAAAACCAATGATCACCTTATGAGAAGCATTACTTGCGGGGATAACCTCTATCCACTTGGTGAAATAATATGTGGCAGTTAAAATCCATTGGTGTTGACCACTTGAAGTAGTATGAATTTCCCCAATAAATTCTAGGCCCCACTGTTGAAAGGGTCCTGAAGCCACCACAGAATTCAATGGCAGAGACTTGAGCTGCTGCTTCCCTAAGAATTTCTTACATTTGATACAAGCTCTGACTTTTGCATAGACATCGGTGAACAGAGTAGGCCAGAAATACGCAGCCCTGAGAATTTATAGGCTGTGGTCCTCCAGAAGTGATGTCCTCCACATAGGCTGTCATGGAACTCAAACATAGTTTTTTGGGTCTCCTGTGGGTATAATCATCTAAGAAGAACTCCTAGAGGTTCTTTCCAATACAAGACATGGTCAATAAGGAAATACCTGATTTCTTTGAGTTTTAAATCTCTTTCTTTTCTCTTCCCCATTCCACTTGGAGGCCTTAATTCTTGCAGAAAATATATAATGTCTTTATACCAGGTGCATCCTGCCAATGGAGGGCTATCCCAAGGACTGTTATCAAGCACCTCAGCCTGTTGATCTTCTGAGCAAGTGTTGATGAAATTAACCCCTAGAGATTTACAATTAGATTCAACTAATATCTTGGCTAGAACTTGACCTTTAACTAGCCTGGTGGGTTTTATTTCCAGATCAAATTCAAGGATCTTGTCAATTCACTTGCTCCTTCTCCCATCTATGTCAGGCTGAATGAGAATGTCCTTTACAGAAGCTGAAGGAACATATGTAATGGTTTTTGATTGTAAAACATAGACTCTGAAAGATTTGAGATCTTTAACCAAGGCATAAGCCTGCTTCTCCATGATGTGATATTTGACCTCTGCATCCCTCAATGCCCTGCTGAAAAATGAAATAGGTTGCTCTAGCCCTTCAACATTCTTCTGCAGTAGAACAACTGCCACTGTATCAAATGAAGCAAAAGAGAAAATCAGAAAATCCTTGGAATAATCAGGACTGATAAGCACAGGTGCTTCAGTTCGTGCCTTCTTGATTTGGTTGAAGGATTCTCGGGACTCATCAGTCCACTTTACTTCATTCCCCTTCCTAAGCATAGTTGTGATATGCTTCACCAATTCAGCAAAATTTGAAACAAACCTTCTCAGAAAATTGATTTTGCCTAGGAAAGACGGGACTTCCTTCTTGGATCTGGGAAGTGGCAAGATTTCAATAGCTTCCACTCTGCTTGAATCAATCATGACCCCTTGATATGATACTATATGTCCCAACAATTTCCCCTCCTTCATGGAAAATAAAGGCTTCTTAGGATTTAGGGAAAGACCATACCTTCTGCATTTCAAGAAGACTTTCCTCAGATGACAACAATGCTCTTTATCAAATCTGGAAAAGACTGTTATGTCATCCAGATAGATGACCAAGAATTTATCTTTTTCCCCAATGAAGGCTATGTCCATGGCTCTCTGAAAGGTTTCTCCTACATTCATTAATCCAAAGGTCATTTTGGCATACATGAATGTGCCCTAAGGAGTGGTGAAGGCGGTCTTTTCTCCGTCCTCAAGTTAGACAAAGATTTTATTGTATCTAGAAAAACCATCAATCATGGAAATCATGGAAATCATGGATGCACCAGTTACCCTTTGCAGTATGTGGTCCATCTTTGGCCAGGGGTAGTTTTCCTTCTTTGAGCTCCTATTCAGGTTCCTGAAATTGACACAAAGTCTGATTTCTCCATTCTTCTTCCTTACTAGGACCAGGTTGGCCACCCATTTAGAATATCTTAGGGGAACAATGATTTGGGCATCCAACAACTTCTTTACCTCTTTCTCCATAACAGGAGGCAACATAGGGTTTATCTGTCTTAATTTTTGCCTAAATGGTTTGGATTCCTCTTTCAATGGGATCTTGTGCTCAATGATGCTCGTGTCATATGTTCTGAGGTCTTCATAGGTCCAAGAAAACACATCAGAAAATTCATTTAACAACTCAACATACTCGACCCTTTGATCCTTTGACAAACTGCTTGACAACTTGAAAAATCTGGGATTCTTCTCTATGCCAATATTGCACTCAGCTACATTAGCATCCTCACCTGAGATTTTACCCTTTACTGCCACATCATATCTATCAAATAGTCTTTCCAAGGGGACTAGTCCCTTTGGGATGTGATTGCTAGGCAATTTAACAATATATTAATCAACAATTTTGTTTAGAAAAACATCGGCATGAGAATCTGTTTCAGAATTAGGCTCTTGATCAATGTGTAATGCAGAAAACTCATCAACGATCTCCAAGAACCTTTTGATTTCAAGATCATCTTCAAACACTTTCCAATGCTTGATGTTGTCAGGTATAGAGGGTCTATATTTCACTTCTACATCATACTAGAGCTTGGGTGGTAGAGGGACTTTGAAATTGCTCGCTGAAATGGCCAGAGAATCGGCCATGACATTTTCTTCTTTGGGAACAAATGAAATGTTAAAATCTAGGAAGAAAGTGTCAATGAGGCCCCATACTTCATTTTTGTAACTTCTGAGCCAAGGGTGTTTGGTCTGATAAATATTCTTGATCTCCTGGACAATCAACTCAACATCACCAAACATTGATATCTATTTAATTCCCATATCCTTTGCATCTCTTAAGCCTAAAACAAGAGCTTCATACTCTACCACATCGTTGGTAGTTTCAAACTCTATTTTGTATGAAAAATATATGGATTCATGACAAGGTGACACAAAAGCCACTCCAACACCAACACCTTCCCTAGAAGAGGCTCCATCGAAAAACATTTTCCACACAGAGGTAATTGGAGGAGAATCTTCACCGAGAGTAATGGACTTTCTGATCTCAAGAGGAGGTTCAGGGACATTGGTGAGCTGCAATAAGTTGGATCCCAAATCAGTATCAAGGGAAAAAATAGGATGATTTGTGGGGTCTGCTTCATAACTGATAATGTAGGCCAACTAAGATTCTCTGTATAGTATTCTATGTCCCCCCCCAAACACAAGAATAGTGGCATACGTGAGGTCCATCTACAACATTCCTCCAAGTGCTTTTATCCAAGATCTTGACAAAAACATGCCAAAATTGACAGGAACGTCAACCACCATAATATCCATGACCACACTTTTCATGGGTAGTTGAAACAAGGTCACAACTAGTTCTTTGATAACCCCAAGACATTGCACCCTCCTTGAATCAAAAGAGTACAAATCATGATAAGCTTTTGTGATTTCTAAACCAAGCTCTTCCATGACAGTTTTGGGCATGAGATTATGAGATGCCCTAGAGTCCATCAGACAATTATGCAACACCTTATCATGTATGTTCAGTGATGTGTAGAAAGGAGGGGATGAATCATCTCTATCCTATACCATGGGACCTAAGATGACTATTGGCTTCTCATCTTGGATATTTACCAAGTCTGTGGAATGGAAAGATGGCTCAGACTGCAACATCTTAGAGAGGGACCTTTTGAAGTCTTCGTGCTTGAATAGATCTGAAAGGGGAACATGGATTTTGATCTTCTGAATTTCATGCTCAAAGTTATAAGAGGAAGGGGGATTTAGAATTTCTATCACCTCTAGGACGGGGTCTTTGGCTATTGGTGGGGGATTCTGAGCTTTCTTTTCTCTGCTACTGTTTGCTACGTCTTTAGCAAGCTTCTTTTCTATGGAAGGCTGATCAGAGATGTTAGACTTCCTTTCTTTCTTCTTAGATCAAAGGTTGTATTTCCTGGGGCCACCATTTTCCTTCTCCCCCTAACTCATCTCATTTATTTGGCTATCTATGAGGGATTCCTCGTATGCAGATTGAGTTAAATGAGGAAATGGGGAGGTGTCTCCAATGCAATGATTTTCAGGGTCAAGCTCCTCTTCTTTCCTTTCCTCATCAATAAGTAGGTTGTTTTGAAGAGGAGTCTGGATGTTCTAATCATTTCTATCTCTGTCCCTTTGTTCCCTTGGCATAATCTGAGGAGAATTGTTGTTCGGCCTCCTCAAGTTGCCTCTATTATCAACATTTTGAGGATTTATGTATGTTGACTTCCACTCTACTTCCAATTTTTCCATCCTAGTTGAAAGTGATTTTAGTAACTTTGTTACTTCATCCATTTGAGGGGGGAAAATAGAGGAACCAAATGTGGAGGCTTCAAGTCTCTTCCTTGGTATGTCTCTATCAGCCTTATTCTTGAGTTAGTTGCCTGCCAATACGTTAGAGTCTACTTCCAGGGCTGCAACTTGCATGTGAGACAAGGAAATATCTCTTCTCTCTCTTAGCAAGAGGCATAAATCGGGATCAAAAGCACTAGCATAAGTGATTTTGGTGGAGGCTTCTGTGGGTTTTATCTCAGAAGAGATCTTATTGTACATTGTATTGAATCTTTTGGAGAAATTAGAGACAGACTCCCCCTCTTTTCTCTTCAGGGACCCAAACTCTATGATATAAGACATAAAATAATTTTTATCCCCCCACTGCCTGAAGAAGAAATCATCTAGAGCTTCAATACCAGCAATAGATCTGGGGGTCAAACCTCTAAACCATTTTCGAACCTCACCATCAAGGCTCTGGACAAAGACTCTCATCCAAACATATTCATTTTCAATATTTAGATTGTCTGCATAACTATAGAAGGCAGAAAGGTTCTCTTCAACAGTTATGTCCTCTTCTCCAGTGAACTTAGGCATATATTCCAAGTAATCTTTAGCAGGGAGAGCATTCATCAGATGAGGTAAGAGTAGAGGGGCATATCTTGTAACCACTATGGAATCCATTATGTTTCTAGGGGGATTATCACTTGCCATAGGGATGATAGGTGGAGGATAACTAGGAGGGGAAGGGGTTTGAACAAGGGAGACTAAAAGTGAGCTTCTGAAAGGAAAATGAAACAACAGAGGATTTTAAGAAAAGGCTATAGGGCTTGGGGGAAAAGAGGTTTCCCTTTCTGCGAAATCGACAACTCTAACAGGAGGAGGAGTGGTAAAGTTCGGGGTAGGAAAATCTTCTGAGGTGTTGGGTCTAAACCATAGTACAATTTCAAGAGAGAGGAGAGTGACAAGGATTTCTCCCTCCAATCCTAGGCCAAGAGGAGAAAACTCAACATGAGCACTCCCAAAATTTAAAGTTTGGGGAACTCCAACAGAAGGTATAACAGGAGAATGAGAAGCATAAATTGGAGTTTCTATAGAAGGACCATGAAAATCATCAGAAATACCTGGTTCCATAGTAGAGGTACCTTCATGAAGGGCCTTTCCTTTTTTGATAATTTTCTCTGGGTCAACTTCATGTGTTGCTAAAGGCAGCTGTGGAGTAGACCTCGTGTGTCTGCCTCTAGAAGCCACAACTGAAACAATGGAGTCGCCAATAGATCCACATCAATGGAGTCACCACAGTGGAGTCTCCTGGTGCACAGTTGCAATATTTGATGTAATAAGTTCTGATGCACCTTCAGAACCAGTACGCTTTGTCGTTTAATCCCAGGGAAAATATTCAATTTCATACCCGAAAACGGTGCTAGAAATGTTAGCACTGGAAGTCACCTCTGGATTGCTGCAGAGGTAAGCCCAATACCCATCAATCTGTATGTCACAATGAATAGTTTTAAAGGGTGGTCTAATGGATGTAGACTCAGAATATATCGCTTTAACTCAGAAAACTAGGTTAGTATGCATAGATAGGTGAGGTCTCGATCTAACTTCGGTCAGTAAGCTTGGTATAATGGTGAGTAGAAGGAAGAACTTGAGAAAGAATAAATAGGTATGCTATGGACATCTGGTCTTCCAGCAACCTATGGAGAAAAATATCCAGATACAAGATCCTCTTGGATCCAAGAACTTGAGGAAACTGAAAACACTGTAATAACACTGCAATCAAACATACATTACACCATAATCACAACAACTTGACTGGATCATCCATGCCTGAGCTCCCATTATCAGAGGAAAAAGAGATGGAAAAGAAGGTTGACTATTATTAAACAAGAAGTCTCAAATACAGATACATAACCAGAAGCCAGAGGCTTTGTTAAAACTTTACAATATGGGAGCTTATCTTAACCATCGACCCTAACAAAATATGAGAATGACTCCTAAATACTCAAAGCAAAACCACAACAGCAAGTTCAAGTCATCGCATTGAAGGCGTTACGTCTACATGCTTCCTCACAAACTGTGTATGCAATCTCTAATCATACGTGAACTTTAGTTAGACACAATCACACTTCAAAACGAGCCTGCAAATGAGTTGACTAGCTGACAGTCTTTTCCTGGGCTTTCCATTTATGGTGGAAACGATGTCCAACCACCACCAACTACTTTAATAACTTATTCATTGGGATTGGGGAGGCCTGAGTCAACTCTGCAACTATAGGACGTGGCGACCTCTGTATTCTTCCATATGGATCTGCTTTGGGAGTTCATGGTGAGATTAATGGGTAGGAGTGGAGGCTGATGCGATGGATGGAGCAATCAACAAGAAGCAGTGAATGGATGGTGACTAGGTGGGGGTGATTTGGCATGATCAATGTGGAGATGAGACGAGGGATGGCCATGTGGACAAACATGGCAGAGGGAAGATAATAGGGAAAGCGCAAACACTAGAACATTGGTGCTAAGTTGTACAAGCACAACGATGAAGTGGCATGAGAATGTGATGTGGAGGCAGAGGGGGGACTGCGGTGGCAGACACAGTGGGGGAAATATTCCCAGGTAGAGGTGAAAGGGAGTACGAGGGGGGAACAGATGGCGAAAGATGGTAGGCGGGAGTGGGAAAGGATATGATGCAGAGGTGAGTGGAGGACAAGTGTGCACTAATAGAAGGTGGAAAGGGAATGGGAGAGGTTATAGGCAGAGGAGAGAGACAGAGTGGGGGATAGATGGTGAAAGGAGAAATGGAGGTAAGCGAGAGTGGTAAGTGGTCTAGTCAGAGGGGGGGTAGATGGTCAGTGTTTTTGAATGGGGGTCCAATGTTAGGAGGAGGCACCACGATAGTGGGGGGCCTGCATTTGAAAACCACCATATTGGACCCCTCCCCCCTGGTTAAATGTAGAATGTCGAGGGGGGTCCGATATGGATGTTGGGTTGTAGATCTATGCACGTGGATCTCAACCACACAAATTTACGCATTGCTTAGCACGACGCACTTAGGCTCCAAAAACTTAGGATACGTGGGATTTTGTGGGTTTTTAGCCTGCCTCTTGCCCTTTTTTCACCAAAGGGGTCAATTTCTTAGGAAAACACCCCCTTTAAAAATAAATGTGATAACACCAGGATAAATATTTGTGTCTTCTTGTGCTTGTTTCTCTGTTTCTTATATATTTTAGCATATGCTTATTGAATTTTAAAAGAATATAAAAATTCTATGGTAAATATAATGTTAACAAAACTAATGAAAATCTAACATGGTATTATAGCATGTTTCCTTTAGAACAGTCTAACCATTGGAAGGAAGATCGTGAGATTTGTCGTTGCACAGACCTAAAATTTTCAAGCTCATTGAGAACTTATTATAAATTTGTTGGGACAAATTCCATCATAGATCATCTTGCCTTGCCCTAACACATCTGCTACATCTCTCCGATTGACTTTTCGTCAAAATTGATTTTTTAGGGTTTTAGGCTTGTTGACATTTTCCTGGACATTGAAATTTTTTATTTAGATTCCTAACTTTTTCTTGTTGTTGATGTAATGTATTATATTAGAAGACAAAGTTGGATGGTGCACTTGTATATAATATGAGGCTGTTTGCAGGATATGTACACTTGAAAAAAGGACATTTATCCAAGCATTGGCAGTAGATCCAAAGGGATCTTATATCTAGTGCACTGAGAGGAAGCTCAAGAGTTGGAGGCAACAGTGACAATGTCTCCTACAGTATAAAACAACTCAAATGGGACAAGCAACAACTAGTATCTAGGTTTTCATACCAGGTTTAATATTTTATACTGTTGCAGCCTAAGTAAGTGTTGTAACTAGAATAACATTCTTTAGAATTCTATTACTGCGATTGCTATCAAACGTTTAGTGACACTTGAATATTGTTATTACAATGATCATCATGTACTAATGATGAACTTATTTACAAAATGAAATTGATCTCTTCTAGGAGATGTTCTTGGTTGTTGACTTTGTCCCAAACAAGTTATCATGTAAATTCCATGGAGGTTACCATGGAGAGGTTGTTGTTCTTGTTTCTTGTTCCGGGCATGTTTTTTTGGAGTAATGATTGGTCACAACACTTGAAGAGTGTTTTTCTTATTTCTTGTTATTATATTTTGTTTTGGCTCTTAGGCAGGTCACATGTGATAGCTTTGAGAAGGATCTACTATGATGAACATTCCTGTTCTTGTTTTTAGTATTGTTCTTATCATAAGAATATTTTTCTTGTCTGCTATTTTCCCTTGTTGTTTCTCTTGTTCCAGGTAGGTCACAAGTGATAGATTTGAGAGGGAGTTGTAATGAAGGTTGTAGGAGGAAATAGATTAGATGCTATCTAGTTTGAGAAATGGAGCAAAATATCCAGACAAGAATTTGTATACATGACAATATACATCCATGTAACGAAGGAAAAGAGGACAAAGTCAAAACCTTCTAGCAAGATGGGTACTTTTACGGGATATAAATTATTTCATATGGATATTTATTGTGAGAAGAAAAAGGCTCCAAAGGATGACCGTATACATCCCTCTAGTTCAATTGATCATTCTTCAAATCATCGGGAAGAGTCAATAGATCTATAAGGCCTACCCAGAAACATTATAGTAACCTTGAAGATACCAACATTGATCTAGGATCTTTTCATTGAAGTGACTTATAAAGAATTGCATTAAATGAGCATAAATTAAAGTGCACCATTAAAGAAGGAAAAGCTCAATAATGAAGAGACATAAGCATCAAATATGAACACAAAAAACTTGATAACGGAGTTCGTCCCTAGTGGACTATGTCTCCGGGTCCTGCTCTCAAATGAGTAGGCCTTTTTATTAACTCACCAAAAGAATTTGGCAGAATACATAAGTATACCTCATTCTGAAATCAAGTTGTAGAAATCTTTACTCAGATCAGAAAAAAACAACACCATTGAATTTGTGGCATCAAATTACCCAAAAATGACTGTCTCCATGCTTCAATTTGACTCTGGCACTCCCAGGCCCAAGAGAAACTCTGTCTCGATTTCTGTGTTCTGCAACCTGCAATAAATGCTGAGGAATTTCCTCGTAAAGCATGTCGGCCTGTACCCAAACGCGCCTCCCCTAGCACTTGGTGGATGCAACTTTTAAATATATTTTCTAAGATTTGTAAACAATGGAGACCGTTGGCCATTTGGTTAGCAGAGGATGTGTTAAGGCATGGATAGAGGGGGAAGTCTCGGGGTCGAGCCCACTAGCCTCCCGTTTTGGCTTGTTCATTGTAACACACACACACACATATATATATTTAAACAAGTTGGTTCTACCACCCTTAGCGGAGGTTTGGATACATTTTTTTGGTGCCATATTTGGAGGGGTCCTACTGGATGATTTGGCAGACCCACAAATATTTTTTTTTTTTGAAATTTCATTCTTGAGCTATCATTGGGCATTTTCCCACTGCCATGTGGTAGCCCATGACTGGGCCACGTGGCAGCCAACCATTGGGCCACATCAACTAATTGTACCATAACCTACCATGTTAGCGTACGACCTGCCACATCAACCTACCATGTCAGCCTGCCACATCACTATATGGATTGCCATGTGGCACATTTTTACTGGTCCACAAAATGACCCAAAAAGGCCAAATATGGGTGACATGTGGCAGCCTTAGGTGCTGCCATGTCACCATATTGTCATCAACATGATAGTGTCTCCTACTGTGTGTGCCACGTATGTTGTATGGATGTTGATTTCATCTATATTGATGCTGATGTCAACAGTACGGATCCTGCTTCATCCCCCTGTTGACTGGGCTAGGTTGACCAAAATTTGACCACAAATATTATTCGATCCATAACTCCGTTTGATGATTTGTTTGCGTCATTGGAAATCTTGCGACGTGCTCCTCACGATGATGTCATTATCACTAAGTTTTGATAACTTTGAATTTTTTCCCTTTCTTTGTTTGCTGAGGCCATTATGAGATTCTTGAGTTGCTTCTATGAGTTCTGAGTTGTCCTTAGTCTTATCTGGATCCTTTTTGGATCACGCCTTCCCACTGAGATCTTTTTGGACCACCAAAAGCTTTCATCAATCAACAGATAAGTGAGGTAAGAGTCCCCTTACTTCGTCCTTGTTAATCCACTTTGCCTTGCTTGGATGTGTGCCCTTTAAGCCTACTCGAAGATAATCAACATCACCCCTATGTGAAGTCCTTTCCCTTTTGTCCAGGATGATATCTTCCTTTAACTCATCCAGGTAATCAAGAGAAAACTCATCAACTGAAGGTATTGAAACTTCCTCATCCTAATCCATGATCATGGGAGGCTAAAAGGGTTTCAAGTTTTCTACATTTACAAGCGATTAAATCTGCATATAAGGTGGAAGATCCAAACGAAAATCATTGGTACAACTTTTCTCCAAAATAGTGAAGGGTCCATAACAAATGGGATTGAGTTTCTTGCCTTCAACCTTCAATTTCTCCTTGCTAATGTGAAACCATACCCAGTCTCCAACCTGGAACTGATGATCAACCTTGTGTTTGTCATGTTGAGCTTTATATTGTGCTTGAATTTTCTCCAACTATTCACTGACTGCTTGGTGTACCTACTGGATCCTCTGGATGAACTTGCAGGCTCTATCTTCATTTCTTTCTTCATTTGAATCGACATATCTACCATACATAATGTCCAAAGGAACTTTAGGTAGGTACCCAAAACATGTCTCAAAAGGTGAACACTGAGTGGAGGAATGTAAGGCTTGGTTGTAACCATGTTGTACATAGGGTATATGTTCATCCCATAACTTGGGATGCTTGCTACAGTAGTCTCAAAGAAAATGTACCATTGTTCATTTTACCACCTCTATATGTCCGTCAGTCTGTGGATGGAAAGCAGTGCGCCTCTTAAATTTGGTGTCCATCATTCTCCACAATCTTGTCCAAAAGTCCCCAATGAATCGAGTATCTCGATCCGAGATAATGGATGTGGGTAACCCAAAGTGAACCCAAATATACTAAAAGAAGATATTAGTAGTCTTCTCAACAATGATCTACTTTTTACATGGCATTAAGATACACATCTTGTTGAACTTATCCACTACAACATACAAATAGTCATGACCCCCTTTCCACATTGGTAAACCCCCTAAAAAATCCATGGATATACTTTCCCATGGATGGGATGGAACATGTAGTGGTGAGTATATCCCCAGTTTTCTATTAGTGGGATTAAAAGTAGAACACATCACACCCCCCTTTACATATGTAGTTAGAATTGCTTTCATTTGAGGCCAGTAACAAAACCTCTGCAAATGAGCCATATTTTTTCCTACCCCAAAATTCCCAGACACAAGAGAAGTTTGAGCTTCACGTATTACATAGAATCGTTCACTTGTAGGAATACATAGCTTTCCAAGATGGTAGAGTAGTTTTCCCTACAGACAATAGTTCTCTACCTGTGCACCATGGTTTATCTTCTCATATACTTATTTAAAATCTTCATCAATGGCATATTGTTACACATAGCTATCATGAGATAAATAAGTATTCTTCAAAATAATAGAAGCAACAATAGGAGGTCTATAAAGCATATCAGTTAACTTGTTACTTGTACCCTTTTTGTACTTGATTA
>JZKD02S1642017.1:55014-72427 GCA_000966675.3 Picea glauca
TCTATCCAATGCTCCATCCAATCAAGGTTGTTTGCAATGTATAAATGTAAATCATCCCACTCTCGAGCAACTATATGATAAAATAACAATTTAATATCATTAATTAGCTATTGTTGATAAATAAATAGTTTAATATAGTTCAATATGCAGGAATAAAAAATGTAAAAAATCAGTATAATAAAATAAAATTGGAAAAATAAATGTGTAATATATTAAATCTACGTCAACATCTAATAATTACCTTTCACAGTCCTCATTTTACCTTTCCCCAATATGACCTCTCCTTCAAATTTGTTGATGGAGTTGAGATGCCAAATGCGTGGCACATTCATATTTTCTGCTAATTTAGGTAGATATTGACTAATATACACCATGCATTGATATACCATATATCCCTCAACCATAGAACCCTCCAGACATGCTCTTTTTCTAACAAAAGCCTTCAATGACTTCAACTGCCTCTCCACCATCCACATCGACCTTGTGTGTACTGGTCCACATAATTCAATCTCCTCAACTTAGTGTATGAGGTAGTGTTCTTGTGCATTGAAAAATGTTGGAAGTAGATACTGTTGCATTTGACACATTAGTCGGGGAATTTCTCTCTTCCAATACCTTATATCTTCTTTATGGATTTCTTTTGATTATAGCCACCTACAAATGTCAATGCAATAAAATAATATCAAGGCATACATAAATTTGTAGATAAAACATAATATGTCAATAAGTTTCGCTACAAATCACATAAGAAGTACATTTTCCTTATAAAACATTACTTACCTCATGTATTTGCCAAGTACATAAATATTTTGTTTTATGTTGTTATCAAAATCGTCTGGGAGAGATAAAGGTAGAACATACTGTAACAAAATAAATAAATTATTATTTGTTTCCAAAAGATGCGTACCAATAAGGAAATATATTATAACCTACTAATTGCCTTAATGAATGTATGCTATTCATGTGTTTTAACCCCACCAAAATCACCTTTTTTTTCGTTAAGACATTTTGTATGTTCGACGAAAACCCCGTAGGAAACCTAATTTTTCGAATGAAATCTTTTACAATATTTCTTTGTTGCTTGATGCAGAGCCCCCCCCCCCTCTCTCCTAAGGGCTGCATGACCTCTCGGTCTAGGATCGATCAAGAAAATGAGTTTGGTTGACTCTTCAGTCCCTCAAGGACCTTCAATCAATTGAATAGGCCCTCTTTCCCTTAAGGCACATGTTACATGGAACCTATGGGCTTCTCCTTGATTCTTTTAAAGCCTCAACATATTTAGTCTTTAGCTCTCTTGGTTAATCCCCTCTCTTTATGTGACCAAGGCTGTGCCTAGTCGCCTAATCGAAAGGTGCGTCGTGACTTCGCGTATCGGGTATTTGTGTGTGAGTCACCTTGACTCTCCCGACCTATGAAATCCCGATAGGAACCTAGCGCGTTCTATCCCCTCTATTATTCTTCACTGATGTGACCTTTTTATATGACCACCTACCTAACTCAAAAGGTATTTCGTCTGCTTTTTTGTCCTTCCAAAACCCAAACTTGCGAGTTTCGATTGCCAGATCAACAGTCCACAATCCCCGCGATCCAACGGTCCTGATCTCTTTTTCACGTATTGGGACTTCGCATCTCACTAAGTTGGAAGGATGATCACTTCTCTCCTCTAATCCTCGATATTCCAAAATTCCTATGCACCAGATCAATGACTCACAACTCCCCATGATCGGACGAATCAGATTAACTCTTCGCGAATTGGGACTTCATGTTTCGCGAAGTTGGAAGATCATTCACCTCCCTTATCCTGATATCCGAACTCCCAATATCTCATTTTCTTTGAAATGATTCAACAATACAAATCCCTTCTCAATTCAATGACTCATATCAAATCACAATTTTAGAATTCATGAATTCCCAGAACTCTTACCTCTTATTTCCCGAGTTGCAAACTCCCGATGAAACTAGATCTATGGTTCAACTCCCTCCTTCGATCAATGACTGTGATAAAATCACGATTTCACGACTCGTGAGTTCTTATAACTCTACCTTTGACTTCTCTGAGTCTTGAGTCAGTGAAATGATGACCTCTAGCCATGTGTCCCCCTTGACAATGGATGGCTCCGATGATTTCAGAACGTCATAAGTCCAATTCTCTTGTACACTTTCAAAGATTTAATGTTAGTGCACTTTACCTTGATCAGATGACTACGATCTTTAGGCGCACAGATCGAACGAATGTGATCCTTTCTTTGCACTCTGATTGCATGACTGAGATGCTTTCTATGGTGCTCATATCAAATGGTTGGGATATTTCCTCCTCCACGCTTACTCTTCGGTGTCTGGACGCTGATCGGAAGGTCCAAATATCTCTCCCTAAGCTTACACTTTCTTCAGACTTAGAATATTTTTGAAATATTCAAATACTTCAACCTTTGTCTTTCCTATGAGTCTGTTTCCTTAGATCTCGTCCACACTTGTAAAGTGTTATCCCTTCTGATATTTATCTCCTCTAAGGTTTTGATCTCCCAAGCACTTCTTTCTTTTCTAGGAAATTCGTCAAACTTAGATTTAAATATTTCTTGAAAAACATTATTCTCACCTTCCTGGCATCCCTCTGTTCCATTCCTTTGACTTCTTATGGAGTCTCTTTGACACCGAGTCGAATTCTGGATCTGTGAACTCCTTGCAACAGATTCTTACGCAAGATCTAGATTCTTGCGGATGACTGTGCACTCCTTGCAATAGTCACATTGCACTACCTGCAAAGGAAATCTTATGCTATTTCTTCTGAGATTTATGAGTCAAAACAGACCCTATCAATGCACTCCTTGCAGACTGTGTGCACACCTTGCACCGACTCACGAAGAAAAGCGATTTAAATTCTTATGAAATAATTTCAAATCTACATACACTCGTAGCAAGATTCATTCATTCTTGAAAATATTATCACAACAACATGGGAATTGAAAACAATATTCACACCATACACTGGATCAATTTTCCTCCGTTATCTTCATTCAAAATCAAGAGAATGGTTATAGTAAAATTCTAACAACAATCACTGCTCTGATATTCCTACTTGTTTGCAACTATCGTAACCCCTCTTTAGGGTGTACAAAACCTCTCTTTATAAAAAATAAAACAAACTAACTATTACCTAATTATGGTTACATCGAGACTAGGGTTAAATCCCCAAGTCACACGTGCTCATTCTATCTATGTGCGTGATCTTTCCTTTCATTTTTTTTTATCAGCTTCAAAATATTTGCAATGCCGGCTATTATTCGAGACCCCGGATTGGTCCGTAGGTGTTGGCTTGTCCTACCACATGTACTTGCTGATGATGCTCCTGCATCATACTCCCCTGGGAAAAAATTCATGGACTCTTGTCCATGAGCTCCTGCATTGACTTTTCATGCTTCTGGATATCAAATTCACTCTCCCAACTGGAATTTTCTATTGGATGTCCCTTTCACTTGACTAGATACTCAAAATAAGTCTTTCTTCGGGTCTTCTTACCAATCCTCTCATCAACGATATTTTCCATTTGTGGTTTTTCTGCTATAGGCATTTGTTTCTCCCACTGAATCGTCCCTTGATCTGTTGATCCCTCTGTGTCATCCTTCCTGTATAGATACAGGTCTGAGACATTGAATATGGGCGATATGCCTACATGATCTAGTATCTTGATCTCATAGGCGTTTACATCAAACTTCCTCAAGATCTTACATGGCCCTATCTTCTTCATCTTTAGCTTGTTATATGTCCCCCTAGGGAACCTCTCCTTTTTGATATGTGCTAGAACCTAATATCCTATTTCAAATTGAAGTTCTTTTTGATGTTGATCATCTCTGCATTTGTACTGTTGGCTAGAATTCTGCAACTTCCCTCTGATCTGGCTATGGAGCTTCTGCATCTCTGCAACAAAATATTCTGCTCCAATGCTCCTGATCTCACTCTGTTCCAAGTCTCTCAACTCAGATACTCCCCTGGGTTGGATTCCATACAATATTTGGAATGGGCTCTTCCTAGTGCTCCTATTTGGTGAGTCATTGTATGCAAACTATGCTTGTGGCAGAATCTAATACCACTGATTATGGTGACCAGACTCCTTAATAATTTTCCCAAACTTCTGTTTACCACCTCAGTCTGTCCCTCTATCTGAGGGTGATAAGTTGACCTGGAGGAAAAATTTGTCCCTAACTTCTTCCACAATGTTCTCCAAAAATGACCAACAAATTTCATGTCTATGTTCGAGACGATGCTTCTGGGTAGATCATGAAGTCTCACAACTTCCTTAAAGAACAGATTCACAACATGTGTTGCATCAATGGTCTTCTGGCATGGGATAAAGTGTGCCATATTTGAAAATATATCCACCACCACAAATATGGAATCACATCCTCTCTGCATTCTTGGCAATCCCAACACAAAATCCATGCTTATTTCATCCCAAGGCCTCTCTGGTATGGGAAATGGTGGATACAATCCAACGTTCTATATTTTACCTTTTGCATGTTGGAATATTCTACATCTGTTCACTAATTTTATCACATTTATTCTCATACCTGGCCAGTAGTATGAACTGCTCAACTATGCAAATGTCTTATCATGGTTGAAATGTTGAGCCAATCCTCCACTATGTTTTTCCTTCAAAAGGTTATCCCTCATTGAGCATTTTGGGATGCACAAATTATTGCCTTTGAACAACAATCCCTCTTTAATCATATACTCTGTCCCCTGGCTTCTATCTCTCATCACAAGATTTGCACATGCTTCGTATGCTTCCTTGAAATCTGGATCATCACTATACATTTCCTCAAGGTGTTCAAACCCTAAGGTATTTACCTGGAATTCCTATAGAATCAAACATCTCCTCTGATTCAATTTTTCCTGTCTGGTTATGAATTGTAAAGCTTGGTTATCACTATACAAGAAAAATTCTTGTGGGACAAGGTATTGTCTCCATTTCTTTAGGGCTTGGATTATGGCATAAACCTCCTTGTCATAGGTGGAGTATTTTATCTTAGTCTCATTTAGCTTCTCACTGAAGTACGCAACAGGTCTATTGTCTTGGCTCAAAACTCCTCCAATTGCAACGCCACTTGCATCACATCTCTTCTCAAAATTTGGCAAGACCATAATTGGTCGCTCTGTTATTTTCACCTTCAATATATTGAATCTCTTCTCGGCCTCCTCTCTCCATTTAAAATACTTGTGCCTTTTCTTCACTGTATCCATCATTGGTGCACAAATTCCACTGAAATATATGATGAAATTCCTATAGAAACTCACTAATCCATGGAAACTTCTTACCTCAGACATGCTCCTGGGTGATGGCCATTCTTTGATTTCTTTCACCTTCTCTGGATCCATCTTCAGTTCATTTGAAGAGATCACACAACCCAAGTAGATGAGTTTTGTCTTCATAAAATAGGACTTCTTCAGATTTATCAACAACTTCTCCTACTATAGTCTTCTCATCACTAGTGTTAGGTGCCTCAAATTCTCCTCTTTAGTCCTATTAAAGATCAATATATCATCTAGATACACAACCATGAACTTGCCAATGAAATAATTTAGTATTTCATTCATCAACCTCATAAAAGTACTCAGGGCATTGGTTAAGCCAAATGGAATAACAAGCCACTCATACAAACCTTCATTTGTCTTAAAGGCTGTCTTCCACTCATCATGAAGTAAGACCCCCTACCTTGAGGGGTCCGATTGAATTCCCAGTCATGGATATTCTCCTTTCTCCTTGAGCCAAAATGGATCTCAGTTCCCGATGGAACCCTGCAACAAATAACCCATGAGTTTTCAACAACACCCCCCCTGCATGGAAAGGTACTAGGCACGACTCCTCTCACAAGTGACCGCATGATATGACCATGGGACCAACTCTATCGACGGTTCACACTTCGCGATTTTGGGATTTTGCGATTCACGAAAATCTGTGAACGACGCTTTTATTCCCTTTATATTCCCCGACTTACAAATCCTCGAAAGTCTCATTTCAAATGAGATCTACGGCTATGCACCACCCTCGATCTAACGGTCCTAGTTATATCAGGATTTCATGAACCGAGAGTTCGTAACTCTCAACTCCAACCCCGAAGTCCTCTACCTACCGAACCCCAATATGGTGAATTCTTAAGCACGGTATCAACAGTCCTCGTTGGTCCAGATCCAACAACCACTATCCCTCCTGAGCTTCTGAGTGTTGAAAGACACTCGAACTTAATTCTCCCATTGATCTACAATATCCAATGGCTCACGACATTTCGACACTTCTCCTCGAAGAATATCCACCGTCCGTTCAACTCTTGTTACTCCTTCACCAATCTCTAACGTCAACTCTTTTGATCTTTCTTCCTTACGGTGACTTCAACTCTCAATTCCCTATGAACATTTCCAAGGTTTTATCCCTTCTGAGCTTTAACTTGCAAACTCAAGGCTTCCAAAAGGGTTCCTGCACGCACTCCTTGCGACAATTGAAAATAACCTTTGGTTATTTGAATCTTCGACTCTGTGCACTCCTTGCAACGACAATCCTTCAATATTCCTCTTGGTTTAGTAAAATCCAAGATCTCACCTAGCCTGTCCACACCTTGCACGACTCTGTGCTTCACCTGCACTTCTGTTGGCATGAAAACAATGGTATCTCTCCTAATATTTATGAGATAAGACTCAAAACTTTGTCAACACACACCTTGCAGACATCCACTGCACTCTTTGCAGGAATATCAGGAAGAGAAACAATTTAAACTCATTCTTCCCTCCTCTCAGACTTCATAGATTCAACATGAAATCAAGGGCATTCATACACACACACACACACACATCATTGAAATAAAATTCAAAATAGATAAACAAATCAACTGTAAGCATACCATTCAACGAATGTAAACAGTAAGGATAATAACACTATAAGCTTGAGTTAAAGCCTTCATATATTAACCCCAATATTCCTGTACATGGGTTCTTCTTTGTGTTCTTTCTCTACCACTCTACATCTTTTTAGAAAATCTGAATCTCTATACAATGATACAAGTGAGGGTGTCTATTCTTCCGTTTTCCCTCCTACAACTCTAAACTATCTAATAAGAAAATAAAATCTACCTACCTTGCATTTAATACACTTAATGCCTCTAAAATCTGATAGATGAGAGCTACCACTCAAGATCTTCTTACAATCACAAACATAAATGAAAATACATCTCCTTAGCGATTACATAAATTCTCCTTTCATTCAAATTCAAAACATTCTTCAAAATGTACATTGGTGTATTTCCAACCATCCTCCTCTTTGCACATGCTTGCTTCCTCCTTACGATGCTCCTGCATCCTACTCCCTTTGGCTGAAAAGAATCATGAACTCCTGTTCATGAGCTTTTGCATCGTCTGTCCATGCATTTGGATTTTCGCTTCACTCTCCCAACTGGCATCTTCAATTGGGTGTCCCTTCCATTTCACCAGGTATTCGAAATATGTCTTCCTCCGGGTCTTCTTACTAACTCTTTGATCAATAAGCATTTCCATCTGTGGCTTTTCAGCTACAGGCATCTGTTTGACCCATTGGACTTCCTTTTGATCTTCCAACTAGTCTATTTCATCTACTTTGTAATGGTAAAGGTTTTCTACATTGAATATGGGCGAGATGCCCACATCATCTGGAGATTCTATCTCATAAGCATTTGTCTCAAACATTCTTAATATTTTACATGGCCCAATTTTCTTCATATTTAGTTTATTGTATGTTCCCCTTGGGAACCTTTCTTTTCTGAGATGTGCTAGAACCAAATCACCTACTTCAAACTGAAGTTATCTCCTATGCTGATCTACTCTACACTTGTATTCCTGGTTGTAATTTTTTAATCGCTTTCTGATTTCACTATGAAGCTCCTGCATTTCTGCTACAAAATCCTCCATGCTAGCACTCCTGAATTCGTTTTTCTCTATGCATTTCAATTCAGAGACTCCCCTCGGCTGCATTCCATACATTATCTAGAATGGGCTCTGTCCCGTGCTCCTATTTGGTGAATCGTTGTATAAAAATTTTGCTTGTGGCAGAATCTGATCCCACTGACTGTGATGTTCAAGCACCAAACTCCTCAACAGATATCCCAAAATTTGATTCACTGCCTTAGTCTATCCATCCATCTGAGGATGATATGCTGAGATAAAAGATAAATTTGTTCCCAACTTCTTCCATAGGGTCCTCCAGAAATGACCAACGAAATTGGTATCCCTGTCCGATACAATACTCTCGGGTAAGCTGTGAAGTCTAACAACTTCTTTGAAAAATAGATTGGAAACATGTGTTGCGTCACTGGTCTTCTAACATGATATGAAATGTGCCATTTTATAAAATCTATCGACTACCACAAATATTGAGTCACAACCCCTTTGCGTCCTTGGCAGTCCTAACACAAAATCCATACTTACCACATCCCACGGCCTCTCTGGTACTGGAAATGGTTGATACAATCTTGTATTCTGTCTTTTCCCTTGGGCATGCTGGCAAATTCTGCACCTATTCACGAACTTCTGGACATTTTTTCTCATCCCCGGCCAATAGTATGAGCCATTCAATTGTGCAAAAGTCTTATCATGGCTAAAATGTCCATCCAATCCTCCACTATGTTTTTCCTTCAAGAGGTTCTCTCTCATAGAGAATTTTGGTATACACAACTAGTTGCCCTTGAACAATAGTCCATTCTAAACCAAGTATTCAGTCCATTGGCTTCTATCCTTGAGAATTGGATTCTCACATGCTTCATAAGCTTCTTTAAAATCTACATCATCTTGGTACATTTCCTTGAGGTTATCAAAACCTAAGGTCTTCACTCTTAACTCCTGCATAATCAAACATTTCCTGCTCAAAGCATCAACAACTTTTTTAGCAGTCCCAAAAATATGCTTTATAACAAAAGTAAAATTCTTCTTGTATTCAACCCATTTTGCATGCTTCTGGTTCAATTTCTTCTGTCAATTTATGAATTGTAAGGCATGGTTATCACTGTACAAGACAAAATCTTTCGAAACTAAGTAATGCCTCCATTTTTTAAGGGCATGTATGAATGCATAAAATTCCTTGTCATACGTTGAATGTTTCATCTTTGCATCATTCAGTTTCTCACTGAAGTATGCAATCGGCCTGCTGTCTTGACTTAAGACTGCTCCAATCGCAAATCCACTTACGTCACACCTAACTTGAAATGTCTTGCTAAAATCTGGAAAAACCAGAACTGGTTGTTCAGTTATCTTAGCTTTCAAAAATTTGAAACTCTTCTCTACTTCCTCTGTCCAATGAAAATATTTGTGTCTTTTCTTGACCGTGTCCATCATTGGTGCACATATCTAGCTGAAATTTTTGACGAACTTCCTGTAAAAACTGTCAAGTCCATGGAAGATTCTGACTTAAAAAATACTCTTCGGTGATGACCAATCTTTGATCACTCTTACCTTTTCAGGATCCATTTTTAACTCATTCGTAGAGATTACGAATCCAAAATAAATGAGTTCTGTCTTCATGAAATATGATTTCTTCAGATTGATCAGTAACTTCTCTTGTTGCAACCTCCTCATTACTACAGTTAAATGCTTCAAGTGTTTTTCCTCAGTCTTACTGAAGATCAATATATTGCCAAGATATATGATTACAAAATTACCAATGAAATCCTTTAAGACTTCGTTCATCAGTCTCATAAAAGTACTGGGCACATTCATCAAGCCAAATGGCATGACAAGCCATTCATACAGTCCTTCATTTGTCTTGAATGTTGTCTTCCACTCATTGCCTTCCCTCATTCTGATCTGATGATATCCGCTTTTCAAATCAATCTTTGAAAAAAAAATTGCTCCACTCAAGAAATCCATCAAGTCATCCATCTTGGGTAAAGGAAATCTATATCTGATGGTGATTTTATTTATGGTTCTCGAGTCTATGCACATTTTCCAACCACCATCTTTCTTTGGAATTAACACTGTGGGTACTGTTATCGCTCTATAAATTCCCAGAGGTTGTCAGAGAAGAAGAAATTTACTAGAGGTAACTTTATCCAACCACTTCGAAACTAGAATCTAGCCCTACCAGTTTCAAAGAGGGATCTCTCTGTATGATTTAGCTATGTTTTAACCTTAAGATATTAGGCTAGTTAAATAAAATAAGATTGGAAAGGTTTGTTGTTGTTTTTGTTAAGTTGGCTGAAAAGATTTTACGCCTTCGTTGGGCTATGGGGTCCGTATTATAAAGATAGAGGTCTAAACATAAATTAAAAGATTCTTTTCACAGGGAAAGATAATGCATTCATTGGATTCTTTAGCAATAAAATGATGAATAGCAACAAAGATGAGAAAATCAATTAAAGTAAAGAAGCATTTAAGAATTTCTTCACTGTAATATCAAAAAGATAAACATTAAGATCTTTCAAAGCCAGAAATAGGGTATACAAAGATAAATCCTGCAACGTGCACTACTTTAAAAGATTAGATTAGAAAACAATATGACAATTGAGAGAGAAAAACATTTAACATAGAAAAGAATAACATCACCAATGAACAACACGTGAGAATCCTGTGAAACATCCCTTTGTATTACTGGAAGATATCTTGATAAAAATTACAGTCTTTCTAGCTTACAGGGCGTAAATATCAACTCTCAGTACTTCAAAGTTTGAAGTATTTATAATAAAAATTACATACGATCCTGTCATTAAAGATTAGGATGTGGAAATCTAAATTTAGATAACTAACTCAACATAATACAAGAATTTAGGAACTGTTTGATGATGTGTTGAAATCTTCATGTTGATTCTAGGGTAAACCGTTGGTGAGTCCTCTGCACGACCTCATATGATGGAATAGCTAGCTGGGCTTGGACACCTCATCTCCTATTCGATCAAGTTGCATAACTCTTCCCATCAAAGGTTACTAGGAACACTGACCTTAAGCAGTCTTCAGTATACTTCATCCAACTTTGTATACTTGGCAAAAGTTGGCTTGATGATGAAAATGTACGGGATCTCATGTTGTATGCTGATATCTGACTATAAAGCCTCTGAAAATGCTCTGCCTGTGATACTGCCCTATATTCCCAAGAATTTAGAACTATCCTTAGCCACAGTGGCTAATTTATTTTTATAATTGGACAGTGTCATTAACTTGTCATTTATGACCCTTAAACCCGGGAGGCCTTTCTTCTGCAGAGCTTCAATTTTGCTGAAAAATATTTGTACTCCTATGTCCATAGCCTAGACCTTTTCCTCCAGTTGCAACATTATTCCTCTTTTGGTCATGACCCTCTTGAACTCAAGGATGGTTTCTGTCCTATCTTCAATTTTCAACTCCTATAACTCTTCTCTGGTTTTTGAATTCAGGAATTTAATAATCACAGTGGCTTCTGCAGGCATTTCTCCCAATTCTCCTCTAATCTTTTCAATCGTCTGCTTGCTTCTTTGCACCAATTCCTTCTGCTCGAACATGATTTTCACTATAGGCCATATTTCATTTATGGATTTGGTGATATCCATCCAAACATTTTCCTTGACCTCAACAAGTGTTTTTCCTGCCACTGTTTGCTTTTGAAGCTATTGCAATTCCTGTTTGAGCTTGTATGATGTTTGTTTCTCTTTAGAGTAGCTGGCTTGGTAAGAAGACTTGAGTTCTTGAAGGTTCTCAACCTCCTTTTTAAGTCTGCTAATCTCTGTCTCCTGCAAATTCATCTCCTCCATGGATTTTTCCAGTTCTACTGTCTTCTCTAGAGATATCAGTGGAGTTGCTGAGGGAATTTCTTCTTGCAGATGATGTGCTTACTCCTGTGAGTGGAACTGCACTCAATGGAATGACCTCCATGGGATTTGATTGTTCCTTCTCTTTCAATAGTTTTTCCAATTATGCTTCCATGTCCTTCAACTGTGCATTCTGCTCCATGATCAGCTTGAGCATCTCATCCTTTTCCCCTTTTGTCTCAGCTATCTCCTTTGCCTGTGCATCTTCTGTTGGTGGCAATTTCAATTGTTTCCTCAGAGATACTATATCGGAAGTTTTCTTTTTAAGCATTTCCTCAACTGCTTTCACATTTGAGGGGTCATACCCGATCTTGAGGACCAATTCTTTCAACGTCTTAATTCTGTTGTCCTTTGAAAAGGATGATATCTTTTCTAATTTCAGCTGTGTCTGGACATTACTCAGAGATGCCTATAATTTGGTGGCTGTAGTAGAAGCATTTTACAACATGGAGAAAATCATTTCCCCAGTTTTCCTGTGCAGATCCATTTGATCAGTAGGATGCACATCCCTTGTATGAAACTCGAATGTTTCCCTTTTGTATTCAATGATTGATTTTGGGTTTGGCACCTGTGCTTGCAGAAATGTCATTTGCATTCTACCCTTCTCTGTGTCGAATGCAGACAACAGTCTGTGCTGAGCTATTGATGTCTGTTTCCAAAATTGAGCATATGTACTGCTGGTCAGTGTCTGATTTTTCCTTTTGATCAGATCATATTTCTCAAAAATACTCAATTTTGGTCCTCCTTTTCTTGGCAGGTTGACTGGTGGAGTATTTGTGGGCTCCTTAGGCAAAAATGTAGAAATGATCTGGTTGCTACTTGAGATGAGGAGTGACCAGTCATCCTTCATAGTTGTAGTGGATTTGATTTATTTTTCACCAGCCGTGTCAGGTGTGTAACTGGTTTTTGGCCTCTTAGTATGGAATTGGAAATCCTCGGCCGAGACTTTAGTGATAGGAGGTGAAGAATCCTTCCTAGTCATTTTCTCCTTGGGAACCTGTGGTGTAGTCATCTGTGAGATGATGACCGAAGGGTCCTGCTATTCTATCTCGACCAAAGTGTTCGGTTCCCATTCTGTTTGATTCACGAACTTCTCTATCTTGGGCTTGGGTGCATGAACATATGGGGAATTTTTATTCTTAATCCTCATATTAGAAATTGTCCTGCATGGATCATAGTGCCATATGAAGCTAACAAAAAAATTCATCTCTTTTAGCAATCTATTTACTTCCTCCACGACACTTCGTCTATTACAAATGAAAGACCCTATTTTCCCTTTGATTCTAAGTTGTTGCTTCTTTTTCAGAGACACAAAATTTATGTCATCTAAGTTGATCATTTTCCTTATGTACTCCAGAGCAAATATCCTCATGGGTAGGTACTTGGGCAATCTGTATGGAGCCAACTTGCATTTATAATTTCTAATCTCAGTGTGGTTTTGGTAAAGATACCAATCGCCAGTTTTTGCAAGGTCCGAGAGGTGTAAAATCCTCTGAATCTCTTCATTTATTCTTGGCTCGGGTCTGCCACTGAGCATGCTCACCATTGGATGGTAAAACTGCCCGATAAACTATTTGAAGCTAAATTCTGTAGAATTTTTCTTGAGTAGTGAAGTCCAAGCTGTTACCACTTGCGGCCTCCCGTCCTTTTCCATCTTCTGCATTGAAAAGGAGAATCTGTCCGCTTGAAAGAAAGTGAACATGTAGGCAAGTATTGAGGAATACCGGAAAATTCCCTCTGTGGTGAAATTTGAAAACTTTTCATGGATACTATTCGCTAGGAAAGTGTTGTAATTGAACTGTGTGGTGGGTTTTTCTTCTGTGGAGAAAATGGACAGAAAACCTAATATGGGTTCATTTACCCATTGGTTAGAAAAATAACCCAGTAGAGCACAGAGTGACGAAATGATTTGGTTTCCCTTTACTGAGAACAGGGAGGAAGGGTATGGGGGATTTGTCTTGGGGAGCTGAGTAGCCTGGGGAAGGAAAAGATCGAAAATCTGGGCTCTCTGGGGAAATGACAGTTTCTGGTATAACTCTGTGATGACCTCGATATTGAAAGGGGAGATGGATTCAATTCTTGGGATCTGCATCATCTGGTCTATGGCCTCTGGTGTGATGAAAGGCAAATTTTATTTTGAGGAAGACACTATGTCTCTCTGGTCAGGGAGATAATGAGCCTAACACTTGATGGTGAACTCAGGGAAATGGTGGACCCGGGGGAAAATATACAGAGGAAGGTTGGAATCCCAGAGCCCAATTTCATCACTCTGATCTAAGAAAACCTCTTTAAGCCATGACTGCAAATCTGTGAAGTCAAATTCGCACCTGGTGTCTACAATTAAATGATCTTTTTTGAATAGGGGGATCCTGTCGAGATCGACTGGAGGCGGGAGGAAAGGATTTTCCTTAGCTTCTGTCCTCTTTGATTTTGGCGCCAGTGCTGTGAAAATACATGCAAGTCAAACAATCATTAGTGGGGATGATGATGGCTTTGGACGGTTGAATGAAATGGAGAGAAAATGGGGAAAATATGCTCTGGTGCGATGGGAAATATATTCTCTGGTGAGACGACATAGTAAGCAACAAAAAAATGAAGGGAAATGGTAGTTTTGAGCAAACAGATACCGGTTGGGTGCGGGGGACAGTTCAGCAGGCTAACAGATAAGTTAGCCTGTAATAAATTGCCAACGGGTCATTTGGAGTGTGAGATGGCAAGTGACAATGAATGATGAATACGAATGAGTGACGTGGAGGGAGTCGATTGGGACTTGACCATGGTGAAGGGACTTGTAATAGGGTGAAAAGACTGACAAAGTAATGATATGTGATCTTTAGGGGAGAATGTGGAAAATGATGTCATGGGGTGACAGGGTATGTCATACCATGGGAGGCGGTGGGAGTCTGAACCAATGGATTCCTGCCACGTAGAGGAAAAAGGGCCTACCATAAAACAATCCATTCCAGACCCCCCCCGGCTCTGTTAAAAATAGATCGGTCGGGGGGGGCTCGAAAACTACCATCAGCCATCCATCGACGCGCCTACCTCTGGACCGTAGATCTTTGCGCGGTGTTTAAACAACATTCCATACCCCCCCCGCCACTGTTAAAAGTAGAACGGCTTGGGGGGGTCCAAAATTCAATCTCAACCATTGATGAAAGAACTGATGCCTCAGTCATTCAGATGTGTGCCTTTGTTATCTCCGATTCCGGACCCCCCCCCACCGTTAAAGGTAAAGGTAGAACGGTTGAGGGGGTCCAGAAAAGCTTGTCAATTGTAGATCTGAGCGTCGACCTATCAGATATTCATCTGTGTGCTATTTTTAATCTGTGAGCGCAAAATCATATCTATTCCAAAAACTTAGGATAAGTGTATTATGTGGGGTTTCCCAAGCTTTCCCTATTTTTATCACCATGGGGGTTAGACATCAAACCTTTAAACCTCAAAGATATGTTTCAACATCGATCATCATGCTTGTTTTATTAAGATAAAGAAAACTACCCTATGCTCTAACCTAATTACCTATGACATTTAGCCCAGATTAAACTGTTGGACTAAGAAATTACTCTATCCTGTGGTTATTTGACCAAGATTAGGCAGTTTGGTCAAATTTATTCACTAGCTAACCTAACTCACCTGGCTAAGATTAAATAGTTTAGCCAAGCTTATTCACTACTCCTATCAACATCAATTTAAAAGAAATTGGCCATTCTTAAACTGTATGGACCAAATCATTTTTATTGCATGGGGCTCTATTGAATTTCTTTTATGCCCTCTTTTATTCTTTTTGTTTCTCATTTCTTTTTCTTTTTATTTTATTTAAATTATTTGCAGAATGGAAAATTATTTGACAAACAAAAACACTAAAGATATAACATTTCAGTCACCAGTTGATCCTATAAATTATAGGGTTATAATAGGTATAGCGCATGGACTCAAGCTTTCTCTAACCAATCATTTATCCATCAAATCTTGGATTTGTCTTTTGACTTCTTCATTTTCTTGTGGAATCAATCTATACACCACTTTGTTTGGTAAAATTGCCACCAGTACAAGATCAATATGATGACTTATGCTCCTGATGGGCGACAATGAACAAGGTAAGTCATCCACCACAATATCAACGAATTCCTCCAACAGTTCCTGAATTTCCTCTGGTAAATCATCTATCTTAGTACTGGTCAAGATGACTCTGGGTTTTCTTACCACAACAAACTGTATCTCCTCATCTTTCTTGACTTCCTCAAGAAGCTCCTTCCCACTCATGAGAAGTATAGTATTGCTCGTCTATGTTTTCACCTCCTTATCCTTAATTGGCAACAAAATATGTGTTCTACCATTCTTCTCCAAGGTATATGTGTTCCTTCTCCCATCATGAACAACATTTCTATCATATTGCCATGGTATCCCCAACAAAATATGATAGACATCCATGAGAATAACATCACATAAAATTTCATCCTTATATCCACCTATCTTGAACTCAACTAAACATTGTTTAATGATAGTTACCTGATGCCCTTTTTATAACCACAAGACTTTGTATGGGCTTGGATGTGTAACAGTCTCCAATTTTAGCTTCTCCACCATTTCTTTGGATACTAGATTATCTGTGCTTCCACCGTCCACTATTACCTTGCATACCCTATCCTTGGTCTTCCAAGCAGTTCTAAACAAAATATTCCTCTGGACTAGATTTTCTATCTCCTTCTCTGGATTCAAGAGAATATTCCTCATCATGAGTGATCTTCTGCCTTCTGCATATTCTGCTTCAACATCATGCCTTTGCACTTTTGAAATGTGAGCTTCACCTCCATTTATTTTTCTATCAGGACATTTGAAAGATTTATGTTCGATCTTTCCACAACCAAAACATTTTATCTCACCCCCTTTGCCTCTTCCTCTTCCTCTTGGTCGTGGAAAAGTGTTTCTGTCAGCATACTGGTTTCCCTGTGAACTTCCTCCTCTCTCAAGGTGAGTATGAGGTTTCTTTCCTTCTTCTCTGGGCTTATGAGTCCTATCTTGGGAAATTGATTTTCCTCTGCTTTGAATTCTTCCCCGGCCTCTTTGACCTTTCTTTCGGGCCAATTTATCCTCAACCTTTGAAGCCATTCGATAAGAATCTTCCACATTCCTGATGGATAACATGCTTATTTCATCCCGAAGCTCGTATCTCAAGCCATTACCTGACAACCTTTTCATCATCACTTTCACGATGACCTGCTCTAATGTTTAATTTGTAGAACTCTTCAGTGTATTCCTTCACTGTCATCCCTTTCTATCTCAAATTATGCATTCTTCGAAATAGATTAATTTGGTAATCTCTGGGTATAAACTTGGTTTAATTTTTACGACCATTCTATCCCAGCTTTTGATTCTCTGTTTTCCTTTGCAACGCCTGTCGGCCTGCAATTCATCCCACCACAGTGTTGCATGTCCTTTAAGTCTAGTGACAACATGTTTAACTTTCTTGTCTTCCTCGATGTTAAGCCATAATATAGGATCATTACCCCTTAATTGGGGCATATTATATTAGTAATTTTATTTTATTTATGTCAGCTTTAGGCCATTAGTTGTAATTATACCTCCTAGTCTCCTATATATACTAAGGAGACATTTTCATT
>JZKD02S1642017.1:77159-97458 GCA_000966675.3 Picea glauca
CAAGGAGACATTTTCATTTTGAATCATCTTGTACTTGAACATTTAAGTGGGGTAAAAGGAGGTTTCCCCCTCGAAGAGGCTTATTATTTGAAATTATCTCTTTTTCAAGGCGTTAAGTTCTTTTCCTGAGGTTTTTCTATGCTATAACACTCGACATCCTCATAGTTGAAGTATTTATCCAGAGCTCTAAACCAATCTAGTAGCTCTTTAACGTCTAAGTTTCCTTCATACATCAGAATGTCCATCTTTGCTTTGGCTCTGATTCTTGCAATAGCTCAGACTAGAAATTCTTCTATAGCATCTTCGACTGCGACTTCTTCTTCAGCTCTAGCCTCATTTTCACTTTCGGCTTCACTGACATCTCCAACATCAACTGTCTGTCTCTGTGCTGTTTCCATAGAATCTAATCGAGCATGGAGTTCCATCATTTCCCTTTCCACAACTGGATCAGGTATTGGTCTCTCTCTCCTTCTTGACAGCATTGGTTCAATTTGTTCCCCCATAGAAAAGAAAAAGAAAATCATAGGCAAGGCTCTGATACCACTTGACACAAGAACCCCTACCTTGAGGGGTCCGGCTAACCTCTCGGTCATGGATATTATCCTCTCTCCTTGAGATAAAATGGCTCTTAGTTCCCGATGGAACCGTGCAACAAATAAACCATGGGTTTTCAACAGCACCCCACCTACACGGAAAGGTACTAGGCACGAATCCTCTCAAAAGAGACTGCGTGATATGACCATGGACCCAACTCTATCGGCGGTTCACACTTCGTGATTTTGGGATTTTGCGATTCATGAAAATTTGTGAATGAATCTTTTCTTCCCTTTATTTTCCCCAACTTCCGAATCCCTGAAAGTATCATTTCAAATGAGATCTAAGGATGTGCACCACCCTCAATCTAATGGTCTTGGTTATATCAAGATTTCACGAACCAGGAATTCATAACTCTCGACTCCAACCCCAAAGTCCTCTACCTCCCGAACCCTGATATGGAGAATTCTTAAGCACAAGATCAACGATCCTCATTGGTACAGATCCAATGACCACTATCCCTCCTGATATTTTGAGTGTTGAAAGACACTTGAACTTAATTCTTCCGTTGATCTACAAGATCCAATGGCTCACGACACTTCGAAACTTCTCCTCGAAGCATCTCCACCATCCATTCAACTCCTATTACTCCTTCACCAATCTCTAACGTCAACCCTTATGAGCTTTCTTCCTTACGACTAATTCAACTCTCGATTCCCTCTGAACATTTCCAAGGTTCTATCCCTTCTGATCTTTCACTTGCAAACTCAAGGCTTCCAAAAGGGTTCCATCATGCACTCGCGATAATTGCAAATAACCTCTGGTTATTTGAATCTTAGACTCTATGCACTCCTTGCAACAACAGTCCTTCAATATTCCTCTTGGTTTAGTAAAATCCAATATCTCACCCAGCCTGCACACACCTTGCACGACTTTGCGCTTCACCTGCACTTCTGCTGGTATGAAAACAACGGTATCTCTCCTGAGCTTTTTGAGATAAGACTCAAAACTTCATCAATGCACACCTTGCAGACGTCCACTACAGTCTTTGCAGGAATCTTAGGAAGAGAAAAAATTGAAACTCATTCTTCCCTACTCTCAGAATTCATAGATTCAACATGAAATCAAGGGCATTCATACACACACAACATTGAAATAAAATTCAAAATAGAGAAACAAAGCAACTGTAAACATACCATTCAATAGATGTAAATAGTAAGCATAATAACACTATGATCTTGAGTTAAAACCTTCATTTATTAACCCCTGTATTCCTGTACATGGTTTCTTCTCTGTGGTCTTGCTCTACTACTCTACAACTTTTTAGAAAATATGAATCTCTATACAATGATACAAGTGAGGGTGTCTATTCTTCCATTTTCCCTCCTACAACTCTAAACTATCTAATCAGAAAATAAAATCTACCCACCTTGCATTTAATACACTTAATGCCTCTAAAATCCGACAGATGAGAGCTACTAGTCAAGATCTACAATCACAAACATAAATGAAAATACATCTCCCTAGCTATTACATAAATGATCTTTTCATTCAAATTGAAAACATTCTTCAAAATGTATGCTGGTGTATTTCCAGTTGTCCTCCTCTTTTCATGTGCTTGCTATCTTCTTACAATGCTCCTTCATCACATCACCTTCCCTCATTTTGATCTGGTGATATCCACTTTTCAAATCTATCTTAGAAAATAAATTTTCTCCACTTAAATAGTCCATCAAATCATCTATTCTTGGCAAAGGGAATCTATACCTGATAGTGATCTTGTCAATGGCTCTTGAGTATGTACACATTCTCCATCCTCCATCTTTCTTTGGACTCAACAAAGTTGATACTACGCATGGAATCAAGATCTCTCTGACCAAACCCTTGTCTAACAGTTCCTGAACTTGGTTCTTCACCTCCTCATTCTCTCGAGGTGTAAATCTGTATGCTTCTTTGTTTGACAGACTTGCTCTTGGTATCAAATCGATATGATGACTGATACTTTTGATGGGTGGCAATGAGTTAGGAAACTCATCCACCATTATGTCAACAAAATTATCTAACAATTCCTTAACTTCTTTAGGTAATTCATCTATCAAAGTACTAGTAAATATAACCTTGTGTTTCCTCACCACACAAAACTGCATCTCTTGTTCTTTCTTGACTTCTTTTAGGAGTTCCTTCCCTCTTATGAGAAGTATGCTTGTGGTAGCTTCCTCTTTCACTTTCTTCTCCTCTATTTTCAACAACATGTGTTTTCTATCATTCTTCTCCAAGGTGTATGTATTATTCCTCCCATCATGAATGACATTCCTGTCAAACTTCCATGGTCTTCCCAACGAAATATGGCATACATCCATGGGAATTACATCACACACAATTTCATCTCTATATCCTCCTATCTTACCCGGTGTTCTTTTTTCAACCATGAGACTTTATATGGCTATGGGTGTGCAATTTTCTCTAGCTCCAATTTCTCCACTATCTCCATGGATACTAAGTTATTAGTGCTCCCACTGTCAATGATCACCTTGCATACTTTGTCTTTAGTCTTGCAAGTTGTCCTTAATAGACTGTTTCTCTACATCGTCCTTTTAACTTCTGCCTCTGGTTTTAAGAGAACCTTTCTCATCATCAGGGATGTTCCATCCTCTACTCCTTCTACTTGAACATTCCCTCTTTGTTCTTCTGAAATGTGAGATTCTCCTCCTTCTTTATTTTTCTTGGGGAATTCCCAAGACATATGCCCTTAATTTCCACAAGAATAACACCTTATTCCCCCTCTACCTCTTTCTCTAGAAGAGTTTCTTCCACGACCCTGTCTTCCTTGGGAACTTCCTCCTCTTTCTGAGTGGCTGTGTGGTTTCTCAACCTCATTCTTGGGATTATGCGTTTTGTCATGGGAAACTCCCTTGCCTTTGTTCGGGGCTGAGATTTTACCTCTACCTCATTGGTTTTGTTTTCTGGCCAACTTCTCTTTTGCCTTTAGTGTGAACTAATAAGCATCCTCCACTGTCCTTACTGACATCATGCTGAGTTGATCCTAGATTTCATACCTTGGGCCATTTATATACCTAGCAAATTTTTCTTCATCCCTCTCTCTTTGTCCAACTATGATGTTTAGCTTGTAGAACTCCTCTGTGTATTCTTTAACTATCATACCCTTCTGTCTCAGGTTCTATAGCTTCCTGAACAGATTAATCTAATAATCTTTGGGCATGAATTTAGCCTTCAACTTGGCTACCATTCTATCCCAATTCTTTATCTTCTATTTACCTCTACCTCTCCTCTCAGACTGCAGTTCATCCCACCATAGTGCTGCATGACCTTTAAGCCTAGTGAAAACATGTCTCACCCTTTTCTCCCCATCAACATCTTCATAATCGAAATATTTGTTGATGGACCTTATCCAATCCAGCAGCTCTTCAACATCCAAATTGCCTTCATACATTGGGACCTCTATATTGGCTCTAGCTCCCAATCTAACAACTGCTCTTAGAAAGCATTCTTTGACAACGTGTTCCCATACAACTTCTTCGACTTATATATGTTTTCTCTTTGCATCATTGATGTCTCCAAAATCAGGTGCTCTTCTCTGCGTTGCTTCCATCACTTCCAACCTTGCACGAAGTTCTCACATCTCTCTTTCTACAAAATGATTGGCTAAACATGGCTACCCTCATCTCCGTGGTGGCATTGTGTTGACTGTATCTTACACATAGAGTACAAATTCGAGTTATTTTTCTCCTTCTCCTAAAATCTACAAACGAAAATAAGCTCTGATACCACTTGATGCAGACCCCCCCTTCTCTCCTAAGGGATGCACGACCTCCCAGTATAGTATCAATCAATAAATTGAGTCTGGTTGGCTATTCAATCCCTTAAGGACCTTCAATCAATTGAATAGGCTATCTTTCCCTTAAGGAAAAAGTTACATGGAACCCGCAGGATTCTTCTTGACGCTTTTAAAGCCTCAACGTATTTAGGCGCTAGCTCTCCTGGTTAAGCCCCTCTCTTTACATGACCAAGGATGTGCCCAGTCGCCTAATCAAAAGGTGCATCACGACTTTGCGTATCGATTATTTGTGTGTGAGTCGCCTCGACTCTCCTGACCTCCGAAATCCCAATAGGATCATTGCGCGTGCTATCCCCTCTATTCTCCTTCAGTGATGTGACCTTTCACTATGACCACCCACCTAACTCAAAAGGCATTTCATCTATTTTCTCTTCCTTCCAAAACCCAAACTTGCAAGTTTCGATTGCCAGATCAATGATCCACAATCCCCGTGATCCAATGGTCTTGATCTCTTTTTCGCATATTGGGACTTTTCATCTCATGAAGTTGGAAGGTTGATCACTTCTCTCCTTCGATCCCCGATATCCCAAAATTCTTATCCACCAGATCAACGAATCACAACTCCCCGTGATCGGACGACTCAGATTAACTCTTTGCGAATCGATACTTCATGTTTAGAAAAGTTGGAAGATCGCTCACCTCCCTTCTCCCGATATCCGAACTCTAGATATCTCCTTTTCTTTAAAATGATTCAACGGTCCAGATCCCTCCTCGATCCAATGGCTTAGATCAAATCACGATTTTAGAATTCATGAATTCCCATAACTCTTACCTCTGATTTCCTGAGTTACGAACTCCCGATGAAACCAGATCTATGGTTCATCTCCCTCCTTCGATCAACGACTATGATCAAATCACGATTTCATGACTCACACGTTATTATAACTCTTCCTTTGACTTCTCTGAGTATCGAGTCAATGAAATGCTGACCTCCCTCCAGGTGTCACCCTTGACGATGGATAGCTCCGATGATTTCGGGACTTCGTAAGTTCGATTCTCTTGTACACTTTCAAAGCTTTAATGTTAGTGCACTTTACCTTGATCATACGAATACGATATTTAGGCACGTAGATCAGATGGATAAGATCCTCTCTTTTCGCTCTCATTGAATGAATGAGATATGTTCTCTGGCGCTCAGATCGAATGGTTGAGATCTTTCCTCCTCTGCGCTTACTCTTCTTGTCTGAATGCTGATCAGACGATCCAGATCTCTCTCCTTGCGGACTGTGTGCACACCTTGCACCGACTCATGAAGAAAAGCAATTTAAATTATTATGAAATCATTTCAAAGCTACATACACTCATAGCAAGATTCATTCATTCTTGAAAATATTATCAAAACAATAGGGGAATTGCAAACAATATTCACACCATACATTGGATCAATTTTCCTCCATTATCTTCATTCAAAATCAAGAGAATGGTTACAGTAAAATTCGAACAAAAATCACTTCTCTGAGATTTCTACTTGCTCACAACTATCGTAACCCCTCTTTAGGGTGTACAAAACCTCTCTTTATACAAAAAAACAAACTAAATGCTACATAATTGTGGTTACATCGAGACTAGGGTTAAATTCCCAGGTCACGTGTTCACATTCTATCTATGAGCGTGATCTTTCCTTTCATTTTTTTCTATCATCTTCAAAAGATTTGCAGTGCTAGCTATTATTTGAGACCCTGCATTGGTCCTCGGGTGTTGAGTTGTCCTGCCACGTGTACTTGTTGATGATGCTCCTGCATCATTGCTCCATCAATAACCAAGGAAGACTAGTATTCTGTTCATGACCATCACCATTTGAATTAATAATAACACTTTGTAATGCGTGATTAACTTCCTGGATGTCACAACAAATCTTTCCAATTCTCTCTTTTTTAGTTCTTCCATCTAATATTCACCATAACAATTATGTTATGTTCTTCCTGATATGCATTGTATCAAACAGATGAACTATTTGTAGGTGCTTATAGTATGGAAACCTACTGAATTGCATCGAGTAACTTTTCATTCCTCGTGGAAACCCATTCGTGGCTTAACGACATTCATGAAACATAAACAAATTGAAATTAACATGAATTAATCAAACAAAATGAAATTAATACTAATCAAAATTAACCAAATATTTATATAATATGTCATACATAAATAATTTGCATACCTTGATGATTTCTAATATATTCCAACTTCCAGAGGCGAGGTGTCATTCTTCATGGTTTTTTTCCATTCTCTTCTTTAGCATTGAATTTTTCTTTGTATGTAGTTCGATAACTATGGTTCTTAGGTAGAAAGTGCCTATACTCATCAACCACTTCCTTTCCTAAACTCCTTGAATGACAAGATTTTATCCCGGGACCACAAACTGGGGATGCAAATTTACCCTTTGTTTGAAGACCTACAAGATATATGAATTAATGTAGCAAATTAGAGTTACAATTTAAAATAATGCATGATGTTTTCAATAAATATATATAATATTAAATCACAAAAGAAAGTAACAATATACCACAAAAATGTGTTAACCCAGGAGCATCATGAATTGTCCATGATAGTATTCCATGGAATTGAAATCATTTTTTCCCTATTGGTCTAGAGATTTCATACATAGTGATGCCAACCCATAACTTCAAAAACTCATCGATAAGAGGCTCAATATATACGTAAAATATCTTTAACCTGGTACTTACCTAATTGGTTAAACATACTGCATGATTAATTATACTTATCTAGATGTCGTTTATATAAAAGAAATAATTACCATGCATGAAACAAAGAAATGAAATATTTTTTCATACTTTCAAGAAAATAAAATATAATTAAATACCCGGAACAATCATTTCCAACATTGTGTGCTCTCTCTTGATCAACATCCAAGGAGGAAGGTTATTGTTTATAACAAAAACATGCCACACTGAGTATGTAGAATGAAGCTCTCCAAATGGATTGACACCATCAACTGCCAATGAAGGTCTAACATTACGGGGTTCTTATTTAAAAATTGGCCACTTTTCTTCAATGTACTTCAATGAAGAACCATCTGTAGGCATTCGAAGAACATCGTCTCAGCTTATATTCTTTACATGGAAGTCCATAAACTGTGTTATATTTTTTCACCTAAACAACCGCTGGAAACGTGGAATTATCAGAATATAACGAAGAACTTTGCGAGGCACCTTATTTGACACTTTATCGGTTCGATATCTACTTATTTGAAATTGTGGGAATTCATTTTCTAATGCATATTTTCCATAGTATATGATATGATCATTAGGACATGCATTGATAGCCTGATACTCCATTCCAATTTCTTTCATAATCATAGATATTTCTCGATATGTGCATGGAAAAATATTTGACGTCAGTAATAGAAATTCACCTAACAATCTAAAAAATTAAAAACAATAAGTCAATGTAAACAATATTAATCATCAATATCACATCCATACTAATGTACAAATTAGAAAACAATAGAAATATAGGAAAAAATTGAACCTTTTAAGTATTTGTGAACATGAATGCATAAATAATTAACAAATTAAATGCCTTAGTATCTATGTGAGGCATGTGTTTGATAAACCATTCAAAACCTTCAAGTTCACCAACAAAAATATATCAGATAGAAGATTTTTTGTTAAGCCTTCATAAAGAGGTTGACGTGACTTCTTGAGTAGAGGATCAACATCATGACTATCATCCTGGTTGTCCTCATCCATTGGAGCAAATTTGTCTTGGATCAATATATGTGTCTCATCTTCCTGATTTGAATCACTAATGTTATCTCCATCCATATCATCATTAATAACTTGATCAACAACTTCAATATTATGATCTAGAAGTTCATCACCCTGTAAAGGAGTATTTCTTCTAGTACTTGGAAAATAACTCTCTAGAGGTAGACATTTTGGGGGCATCGTCTATATATTTAAAATCATCATAGAAAACTTAGTGTGTATAGAAAATATAAAAATATCGATAATAAATATTACTAAAATTCATGACATGATGATTATTACAGAGAATACATTAAATATTGAATCCTATTACCAAGGGATGATATTCATAACCCCCTTCGGCATGCCCCTTCTCCCTACAATGTCTTTCAACTATTGTTATTAAAAGTATTTTTCTTTGCAATCCCCTGCAATCATAGCAAGGGCAATAAAATTTTCCATCACGCCTCACCTCTAATGCCACTCTTAACCTAGAAAGCTTCCTGTAATTTTCGTTCATAGTGACAAATCTTTGTACTGACAAGTAATTGTCTTACCTGCACCATACCAAACAGAAAGTTGTCAAATTTTTATATTTTAGCTACTCCTTTCGATTATGATATGTTTATTTATAGTGACCTACAATCCTCACAATCATTTATTCTAAGACATTTTGACATGCTTTTATTTATTTATTATCGATTAACTATTAAGATCGATATGCTTCAATTTGTACTTTAGAGTAGTGTGTACTGAATCACCATGGAAAATAATTACACACCATTTAATGAAAGTGGTCAAAATTTCTCAAACTTGAATCACTCGACACCATACACTAGCCTCTAAGTTGTTTTGTAGAGAAAATGTCAATGTTTGAAATTCACCACTAAAAAAAGAATGTCATCCACTTGTCATCCACAATTGGGTTTGGTTGGTTTAAATTATAACGTGTTTATTTGCAGCTACATACAATGGTCACAATTTAATGCTACTTACAGTGGTCATGATTTTATTTTCTAAGACACTTTGGTATGTTCTCATTTTTCATTATCTGACTAGTAGATTTCATCATGAAATTTTTATATTTTAGCTACTCCTTATTAATAGTGTATACAAAATTTACATCAACTACAAACTAGAGTTAATCACTACATCTAGAATTGTGTGTGATTATAAAAAATTGAGAGAAACAACATCACATAAGACTACAATGTTATATGACTAACCTAACTTAATACTAGACTAAAAATATGACATTAATATATATATAGGCACAACATCATAGAAACACAAAAGTTATAGATCTAACAAGGTTGCTAAGGGATAGGATTAGACCTAAGAGGATTTTTTTCCACTTTCTATTTCAAACATTAGTCCAACCCGTAAAGTTATGAGTTGGTGGTTTTGTAATAAGGATTAAATTTACATAAGGAATTGTAGGCTCAAATTAATCTAGATTGAATATAATGACATCTTTTTTTAATGTTTGAATTGAGTTATTGATGGAGTAATTTTCCCTCTTCTTAAAATACTTCTTCGGAAAATATTTTTCTTGACATTTCACATGAATTTCCATAGAATCTACTAACTAGATCCAAAAACTAATGACATAAATATTTTGAAATATGGTACTGCACATATAATATATTATCAAGGAAAAAGAAAGCTACATGAAATTTCATTTGAACAAAAAATTATAAGTTAAATGAGTACATAAATAAAAAAACATACTAACCTTGCAAGTTCAAAATCCGAGCTATGTAGATCGAGAATTGGATTTCTTCAACCAGTGGGTGATGGAAAAAATAAATAGCTCAAAAAAAATCCACGACCAATGTCATAACTATAGAAAATGTTTTGCAAAGTCTCTTAAAGTTAGGTATATATAGATCGACTATATTCGATATAGTGATGAAAATGCCTTAGTTGAACCACAAAAAGTCAACTAGCCATTGCAAGCCACGTGTGTTAGCAAATTTTTTTTGAGGTATGCAATAATCATTGCTATAGCGACGAACTTTCTTGGCAATAGCAATGAAAATCCCACCCAATTAAAAAAAAATGAAAATAATGGAAACATGGAAAATTTTCGTGGAATAATCCACCCATATGTAGTAGTGTTTACATTGTAGTTCTCATGTTGTTCACTAACTATTTGAGTGCAGATAATTTTTTTTTCTGTTAGTTACTAATCTACCAATTCATGAACAACACATATCATTACACGGTGAAGTCAGTTATTTATTGGAAACATTAGCAACCTATAGTGTAGACTTCCAAAACATCTATCAACAGTAGAAGGTGTCGTTCCTCTCTTTAGTAGAGGTTCAGACAAGTTTCTTATAGAAGGGGGGTAAGGCAAGGAGTTACCCCATAAGTTCTCAAATAATATTTTTATGTGGCTCTTGCATGAGCCCAAGCAGACCAAGTGATGTTTCCATGATTGGATACCAATTTGTAACACACCCAACCCCTAAATACCCTTTCTATGGATGGGGCATCGATTTTTTTCTTTTCCTGGTGCATTTTCGATCCCTTAATTAAGAAAAAACCTCTTAATCAACTCTCCCAAAACTTAAATCTCTCACTGTGTGCTTGAAATAGTTAGTAGGTTTTTCCTCGTGACCTTGGGCTAAAAACCAGAGCTAAGAGCCTGCGTTAGCAAAGGTTTTGACACTTCGGAATTTCCCAAACTTTAGAAGTTCCAAAAGTGTTGTCAAATTCTCAAATATCCGAACAACGTAGGGGATCAATGGTTCACATCCTCCGTCGAGATCTACGGTTAAAAATGGGGCTTCGGTACTCAGTGCTGAACATACCTTTTTCCTAATCCCCGAAGTCCCAAGATCTCACTAGGTAGCCTTAGCCATTCAACGATCTCTATCGAGCATTCCTTTTTACCACACTATGTCGAAATTACCAAACTCCTGATATCTTGCCACATGTCCTTGGCCCTTCGATGGTCGATGTTCGATGTTTGTATATCTCTGCCGAGCATTCCTTTTTACCACACCATGTCCAAACTCCCAAACTCCCCATATCTCACCACGTGGCCTTATCCCTTCGACGGTTGGCATTCAACGTTTTGTTTTGGAAGTTCCTTTATTGTACCATGACTCACGTATTTCGATCTCTCAAAGCTATCCAAAATCCTAGAGTCCTGGACACATCACCAACCATGTAGGCTAGGTGACCACGAACTAGAAACTGACACGTCGCAAGGGTCAAGGGGTGACACATGTCCTAGATAGGGGGTGACACATGTCATTCTCTAACAATAACAATGGGTATGTGAATCATCTAAAAATGGGTGACACTTGGCACACATAATATGGGTCCATGTCACATTGAATGACATCATCAATCCATGTCATCATAGACTGATAATTTCTTAGTCCTTCAATCTAACGATCCACAAGGTTCCACATAGATCCATAGATATACTATTCTCATTACTTCGTGGCTTCAACTTCGGAGCTTACCGTATCCTCTTAACACAAATCCCCTGAAGAGATAAGTCTCCAGACTCTCAGATCCTGTGCCATGTTTCCTCTTCAACCAATGGTAGAGATTTACTTCAGCATTCCTGACTTCGACGGTTTTCACTCCTTGAAAACCCTTGGCCAAATTCCTCTAGAGTACGAAATCTCCAGACCACAGGATCACATGCCATGTATCCATTCATCCAACGATCCTCATCAATTCAACAGTTCGACATTCGAGGCTTCAATGTGTATCTCCCATCTTTCCTTCTGGACCACGCCGGATCTATTTCCACATGTACTTAACATCTACAAATAGGGTTTACTTTTGCTTTCAGACCTTTGGGGGAAACTCGTAAGTTTCTAGATCGCTGAATACTCAGACTCCTTGATAACCATGGATCTGTGGACATGTGTCCCTCTAGTTCAACGGTCCACATTAACTCCATGACTTTGACATTTAGGAGTTCTGGCATTAGACCATTCCTATTCTCCTGAAGTATAATTTCATTGAAGCTCTTAACGCTCCCCTTCCTACATCCAATCTAATGGCTATGAGTGATCTATGATGAATCTCCAGATCAGTAGTCCTTGTTGATTCATGAGTTTGACCTTCAACTATTTTCTAGGATCATGGAATCACAAGTCCTGAAGTCTCGAAGCCGAAGAGCTAGCCCCTTTTTGGACTAGCAAAGGGTTCCCAGACCCTAGTCACATGGATACTTTGGAAATTCTAGGGGCTAAGATCTAATCCTTTAGAAGAAATCAGGTTACAGACATGGGCATGAGCCCTCGGTCATATAGGTGAATAGTCTAAATGAAAAACACCCTTCTCCAACATAATTCAAACTTTGACATTTCTTCTAAGGTAAGATTCAAGGGGTTGGAAGGACTTAGACATTTCAGTCCATCCTTCCTCGACTCTTCTGGGGATTCCCATCCCTTGACCATCTAGCAGAAAAACTAAGATAAATTGAAAGATCATATAGATATAACAATTTACAGAAATCACATAGGTTTTATAACAACTATTCAAATAGTGAAAGATTGAATCATAAACATAGACATTTGATCATCGCATCCAATATAATACACAAAGTATGAAAATACTTATCAAAACCGAAAAATTGAAGCAATTGCTGAAAGGGGTGCCTGTTTCCTCCCAACCATAGGCACAGTCACTCCTGATGGATTTACCATTGGCCAACCCTAATCTAGACCATGGTTCTCTAGGAGATATTCTTTCTCCTTTCTCCACAACAGTCAGGGATGAAGGTTACTCTCCTACTCCCACAAGAACTTGTCAACTAGTTTTCTCTGCTCCAAGTAAGGAGTTCTGCACGAGTACTTCCTCAGTCACTCATCAACCCTATTTATTAGCTTGTATCCAAACCCTTCCCATGGATTCTTATAAACAGATCGAGCTTACTGCTCATCTTTTTCCTTTGAAATTCAGAGTCAAAGTTTGCTCACTGGTCTTCTCAGGAGAGTGTTTTTTCTACTCTACTCTCTTGCAGATCTGTATGTATCCCTGAATTAACTCATTCCTTTCTTTTCTCAACAAGGTTTCATGGGCATGAATCCCCACTCATGGTTAGGCCTGGAAGCCTTACAAATGGGTACCCTTCCCCATGTCCTCATTAACTCTTGAGGATGGCCTTCCAACTACCAGCCTGAATGGTAATTTATTTCTGGATCAGAGGATTGTTGAGAAATTACACCCAGTAGGTACTGGTCTGGTGAGGGTCATCTCAACCATACTTGGTTTCAATTCACCATATCTCTCATAAAATCCATGGTCTATCTTGGAAAACTTCCCCCCTTTCAGCAGTTTTGCAACACATATTCAAATTCGAATTCTATTAATAACAAAACATTCATACATTTACCCTTTTATACAAAGGTTCATCAAATCAAATATTCACACATATTTAGTCTACCATATTCTCTTGCCTAGTTATACTTATATTTAAAAACTGGGGGAAACAGGGGTATTACATCGGCCTTGAAGGTGAGGGGATTAGTGTCTCTAGAAGGTTGGTGTCTACGAATATTTTAATAGTAGGTTGGTGCCTACATGTGCTACTAAGTTGGTGCTTAGTTGAGGAGATTTATGTCTCCAGTAGGTTGGTTCCCACATCTTGCTGAGTTGGTGCTCAGTTAAGGATATTGGTGTTTCCAGTAGGTTGGTGCCTACATCTTGTTGAGTTGGTGCTTAATTAAGGAGATTCGTGTCTATAGTAGGTTGGTTCCTACAATATTTGTAAAAATAGGTTGGTTCCTATAGACATTTATAAATATAAGTTTTATGGTTTTTTCTTTCGATTGGGTTTCCATGTTAAACTCTATGCATTTGATTTGTGTTTATATGTGATTATTGTTTCTCAGTTAATGAATGATTGATGAATGGTTAAATAAAGTAAAAAGTATTGTATACTGATTCACCCGCCCAAGTATAAGCATAAGTTCAATAATAATGAGAGTAGTTGATTGGTGGCAATTACCTGGAGATGTTCTACCAAAAGGTTGGATATGAAGACATGATTGTTGGCTTGGTTTGAGGGCATAAGAACTTTGAAAGAAGAGAAAATTGCAAAGAGAGAGAAGGATATTTCATTAATTTCAATATGGGTTTGAAGAGAAGAAACTATAGAGAAAGTAAAAACATCTAATAAAATGATAGAAATATGAAAGAAAAGATTAAGATCAGGGAAATGAGGACCATTGTATAATTCCTAGAGAAGCTTCCTCAAAAAAAATTGTCTACAGAAAACAAGGTATTGAGAAACAATTGATTAGTAAAAAGAAGAAAAGTTTAGATTTTTTAGTAGAAACTTAACAAATAAAGAATCCCATGAAAATAAATAAGTGTAAGAGGATGTGTTTATATAGAAGACACATAAGACCACACTAGATAATGAAGGAATTTCCTAGAATACGTTATGAAATAGAAGAGATTTAGAAATCTCTTGGAGGGATAAATATCACTAAAAATCCTAGAGTAGAATGTTTTCTAAAAGAAGATGATGATGAAATTGTGCAAAAGATCCCATGTCAATTGATTGAAGAATAAATGTTGAAGCCAAAGGTTCCTTTGGGAACCCATGATTGTTATAAATATAATTATATTGTTGTTTCCATAGGTTTAGAAGAAAACATTGATGAATATGGCCATAGAGGTCATGATATTGTTGATACACAAGTTAAAGATGACATAAAAATAATTGAGATCATAGAGCAAGTAAAATATGAGAACAAAAAAGACATTGTTGAAGACAACCTTGAAGGTTATGTAGATGTTATTGTTGTACTATGTTATTGATATCAAAGGATTGATGTCAAAGGGTTGATGCCAAGTATTGTCATAGTAATGTGTTTGTATCATTAATATATTGATTATTGGTTATATGGTTATCAATGTAATTGTTGTAAAAAGGGTTGATGTCAAGTGGTTTCATAATGATGTCTTAATACTAAAGGGAGTTGTATCATTTATGTCATGTTATGGTTGATATGAAGAACCAAATGGATAAACTCCAAAGTGGTGCCATGTTGGTAGCAGGTCGAAGTGGAAAGAAGGACAATCAGGGGGAAAGAAAGCATGCAGAAACTGAAGTAATAGCCGGAGGAAAACACAACACGCGCGCATGCAAGAAGGCGTGCACAAGGAAAGAAAAGATGGAAGGAATAAAACCACACACACATGGGAGGAAGACCTAAAGTCAGTAGGGTTAGGGTTTTTGTAATATATTGTAAATGGTTGAAGAGCTCGAGATATACAAATATAGATACATAGGTATCATAGGGGGTTCCTTCTTGTTAGTTCATTTTTTTATTGTTCCATCATAGATATGTATGAATTGATGTGATATGTAATATGGTTGTGAACCATTTTGTAAGCTGGTGAGATAAAGGAGAGGAGAGAAGGAAGATCTGAGGATTAGATCGCAGGCTGAGGATCCTGGTGCAATCTAGTTCACCTCATATAGATCTTACCCATCTGAGGAGCATTGTAAGCGCGTGGCACCGGATATGTAGAACTACCATAATAAAATATCCAAGAGCCAAATCTTTGTGGACGTAGCTTGGGAGGGGGTGAACCACGGTAACATCTGTGTAATGGGATGAATGCATGCATATATTTACCATCTTTCCAGTAGTTATTTTCCATGCTTAATGAATGAATGAGTTGTTACATTGTTGGTTTAAATACTGTTGCGATATTGAGGGAATAAGTCATGAATAATAGTAGGTTGCAATTACAAGTTATAATAAATGGTCCATAATACAGATCCCATATCTTGCGCTCAATCCTAGGCTGTAAACACATGAGTCTTACAACCACCCATTAAATCTATCTCAGGTGAGACTGTGTGGCACATTCTGCATGCTGCGTTGCCTTTTGGTTTACTAGGAGGGCCGATATTTTTAGAGTCTTTTGTTGGAACCCCGAAAGACATGAACCATGGGTCAATAACTTAGATGATAGAGTAGAAACAATGAGTAGTAACTAACAAATGGTTTTGTTTATGTTGTAAGGAACAAAGGAGGATTGAGTATATGAGATAGGAGGAGCGGGAAATGAGCGAAGAAAAGAAGAGAGAAATGAGCCATTAGAAGGCGATCTTAAGACCGTGGAACCCCACAAAAGAAGAAATCGAAACTTGGTTGAGAACCAAAGAGCTAGAGTTTGCAAAGAAAGACAATAGAAACCCTAGAATCACACCTCGCAAATATTTGGACAAATACGTGTTTACTAATTTACACGAAGTCATTTTTTGCGATTTTATGCATCTACTATAGGAGTGGATACGAAGGTTGAAGGATAACCATGCGACGAACCAGATTCAATAGCTAGATTGGACCCTAGTCTAGATTGGGTAGTTACAACAGGTGAAAAACAAATTCACCCGCACAATGGACTTTTGGTTTGACAGTATTGTGGCAGGATTCATAATAGAGTTTTCCATGGACGCAACAAAGTCATACAGTGTAGCAGAGGAAGAATTTATATGTGAACCTCGAGGAAGGTACATTTAATCACTGTATACTTCTATTAATATACTATTATATAACAAAGGGGTAATGACAATGGAATCAGACAACTAAACTTCCCTGCGTGCATGGGGGAAGGGGGGAAGCACTGACAGAGTGAGGATAAATGGAAGGAGGGACAGATAAAGACAAGAAGGAGGAGGAACCCTTGGACCCGATCATGATGGATGATGACCAGATCAAGTGGATCTTGGCGTCAATGGGAAAGACACATAGCGGAGCACCCTACCAATACAAGGTGAATACCAAGAAGAGAGCTATAGCCATGAGGGAGGGCTTGGCGAGTGATGAGGAAGAGGTAGAGGATCTCCGAGTAGTGGAGCAGATTGAGGAAATCCTACGCGCAACATATGAGAGGAAAACAAGAGGTCCAAGAATGACAGGAGAAAGCAACCATCCTATCCATATTAATGTAAGTGTGGAACCCATAAACCCATGTGTGACTAATACACCAAAGAGAACACCACCATTTAGACAACCCCAGTTCGGAGGAAGTCCAACAATAGGATGTAAATCTACAGAAGGAACAACAACTGGAGGAGTCAGTTTAGGTAGCACTAGTCAAGTACCTACACCACGCAGAGGAGGTAGTAGCTCAATATTCAGAATGGTAGGACACGGTCCTACCATTAGGTTACCAGAATTTCAGGGAGAAACAATAGAATACCCTGAGAAGCACTTGTTCATCTGTGCAAAGATATGGGAATCAAATCATATCACTGATGAAGATACCAAAATCGTGCAACTAGCTATTACACTAAGAGACCGCACACTAGACTGGTACATGAGTCTAGACACAAACAATGCCCTTGGGACGACCAGGACACTGGCAACCATTAAGAAGTTACTGATTAATGAGTTATAGAAGCCGAGTTTAGAGGATCATTACATGAACGAGATGACCGAAATAAGATAGAAATCATGAGAGTCTGTATGGGAGATTGACCAGAGATTCAAGTGACTGAAGGTAAAGTTAAATTACCTCATGATCGATATGCAACATCGACACTTGTTTGTCAATTCACTACTCCCACACTTAAAATACCCTTTACAACAACATAAACTTCAAACACAGGTAGAGGCTCTGTAGGTAGCCTTGCAACTGGAATAAAACCAGTATCAACAGACATAACTAGCTATTGAAGAATTGACAGAGGATTTGAAGAATCTCACGTTCCAACTGAACTAGAATAATAACAAGGAAAAATGAGAAGTTGTTTGGTGTACTATGTGTAGGAAAGAAGGACACCACAAGAATGAATGCCCAATGTTCACACAGTATATGGCAGCAAGAATGCCAAATCCATTACCAACAGGAGGATTATGGTGTGAAATATGCAAAAAACTGGGTCACGACCCTTATCACTGCACGATGATACAAATATACCAGACAGTTCCAAAGAGTTCATATTGTACCTTTTGCAAGTCAATGGGCCACGACGATAAATATTGCAGAACTATGGATTTGATGCAAGAAAGGACATCAGATGCATATAGGGTACATGCCGAAATGATGGCTGGGCAAGCTATGCCATAGTTCAATCAAGACCTAGTGCCATACAACACTATGCAACAACATTATAATATTGTGCAACAACCATACAATAATGCGCAAACATAGTACAACCCGACACAACCCCGGTACAATATCACGTAATATAATCAGACACCTTAGTATAACACACCGAGAGGTGATCGATCGGGTTACAAAGTAGGAGGATGAGCCAAAGGAGGTTTCAGATGAGGTAGAGGACTAGTCACATGTCACAATTTTCAGCAACTGGGACATTATGTAAGGGAATGCCCACTTCCACCTGCAACTTGTATGTATTTTCATGCATCAAACCACGATACAGAGGAATGTCTGACACTACTAGTGAAGATTCAGGAAAAGAGGAACCAAAACAATCAGAATGTTTAGTGGATTTCAGCCCAAGCAAGGGATGAAGGACAAAATATCAATATAGTTACCCAAAGAGGAACTAGAACAAGCACTAACGCAGTTCGATAGGAACCAGCACAAAACCAATGGGTAAAGAAGAAAACTAAACCAAGAAAGTAGTTCTACACACAAAAGGAAAAGGAGACCTTTAAGGAGGCCATGAAAGAATTTTAGGAGTACAAAGCATCAACTTCAACTTCACAACCACACAAGGAAGCCCCAAAATATGAGATGCCTCCATCATTGGATCATACCAATGAAATGCAGCCCACGGGACAAGTAAGTACAATCAAAGTCTTTTTTCAATCATGTGTAAAAGTATTAAGTCATCCATCATATGTTAAAATATTGCAAAACATCCTAGAAAAGTGTAGCAGCAAGATGAAAGGAAATCTAGAACCTAAAACAGTTAATCACCTACACACCAAAAGAAGAACACGTAGGGAATTTAGACTGAATGCTAACATTGGGGACTTCAATATGGGAGACATTATACTATATCTAGGATCCGAAGTGAATGTATTACCAAAGAAGACATGGAAATGAATGGGAGAGCCCACATTAGGATACTCACCTGTTCAATTGAAACTAGCAAACCAACACAGAGTCCTACCAATAGGTAGACTGAAAGGACTGACAATAGATATTGATAGAGTGTGTACTAAAGAAAATTTTGAAGTCATTGAAATAGTGGACGACACAACACCTTACCCGAGATTACTTGGTCTGGATTGGGTGTTTGACAACTAGGCCATAATCAATTTGAAGACCAGGAAAATGACATTTGAGTCCAATGAATATAGGGTCATTGCGCCATTAGACCCATCAGAAGGTGTTAAGAACCTAATACTTGCATACATAAATACCACAAATATTCAGAGAACAATATAGAAAACCACAACTTTATTATAAAAACCCTTGAGGTAGGGCAACACCATACAATGGATACTATTATGGAAGGGATCCTCTCCTATTCACTTGCCTCTTCAAGGGGAAATCCTCCCATTAAGCTACCGCTCCAAATACAATAATTCTCTTCATGTTCCATTACATTGCTTGAACCTCTTTATATAGTGCTACCATCACCTAATAACATTCCAAAGGAGGAATCTTGTAGAAGTAGAACCTTATAAGAAATCCTCTTACATTTTTTTATATCTAACTACCCATTTATTATATCTAACTACCATAGCGGGCATTATTTAATAATATAGTGGACCTAGTCCACCTTACATTGAATGGCCTCCACTATTATCACTATGGTCCCTTTGGGACACCACTACTACCTCTCTAGCTACCTAACATTCCATCCCCCTTATGAAAGAGTTGTCCTCAACGCTTGATGTACAACCATATACCAGGGTTCCATGGATAATTGTGGATCATAATGCTGAAGAAGACTGGAGAACCAAGGGTTCATGTAGAAAGGAAAACCACCATGTTGAAGTAGTCCAAACACCATTGTAAGCCTGGGTCCCATGTCCAAGTGCTCATGTGAACTCCCCGTGGAAGATTTTGGAACCCAATAACCAACTCAAAATGATGCTCCAAAGACTGACACCTGTCATGTGGATCCAAATAAGAAGATCCATCCACATAGTGGAAAATGGTCATAGAAGAATCTGGAAGGAATAATACCACTATAGAATATGCAGGATGGACATTGGTAATAATCATTGGCTCTCGATTTGTCACATTGATGCTCTCTACAGAAGGTGGATTA